>CATNWA010014572.1:160000-287624 GCA_951230385.1 Staurois parvus | reverse complement strand
TCTTGGTGTCATGGGGGGAAATAGTGCCCCATCAATTGGTGTCGTGGGGGAAATATGCCCCACATGGTGTCAGTGGAGGAATAGTGTCCCATCATTGGTGTCAGTGGGAGGAATAGTGCCCCACCCATTGGTGTCAGTGGGGGGAATAGTGCCCCATCATTGGTGTCAGTGGGGGGAATAGTGCCCCATCATTGGTGTCAGTGGGGGGAAATTTGTGCCCCATCATTGGTGTCAGTGGGGGAATAGTGCCCCATCATTGGTATCAGTGGGAGGAATTAGTGCCCCATCTTTGGGTTTGTCAGTGGGAGGAATAGTGCCCATCTTTTGGTATCAGTGGGAGGAATAGTGCCCCATCATTGGTGTCAGTGGGGGGAAATTATTTGCCCCCATCATTGGTGTCAGTGGGAGGAATAGTGCCCCATAAATTGGTGTCAGGGGGGAGGAATAGTGACCCATCTTGGTGTCAGTGGGAGGAAGTGCCCCATCATTGGTATCAGTGGGAGGAATAGTGCCCCTTTCATTGGTATCATTGGGGGGGGAAATTAGTGCCCCATTCATTGGTGTCAGTGGGTGGGGAAATTAGTGCCCCATCATTGGGTGTCTCAGTTGGGAGGAATAGCTGTCACCATCATTGGTGGCAGGTGGGAGGGAATAGTCTGTCCATCCATTCTTTTTCTGTGGGAGGTAATATTTGCTTATCATTGGTGTCTGTGGGAGGAATAGTGCCTGCCCCATCATTTGGTGTCAGTGTGAGAATAGTGCCACCATCGATCTGGTTGTCAGTGGGGGGAATAGTTCCCCATCTTTGGTGCTCAGTGGGAGGAATTAGTTCCCCATCATTGGTGTCAGTGGGTGAGGAATTATTGTCACCATCATTGGTGTCAGTGGGGAGTGAATAGTGCCCATCATTGGTGTCATGGGAGGATATAGGGCCCCATCATTGGTGTCATTGGGGGGAATAGTGCCCCATCATTGGTGTCAGTGGGAGGATTAGTGCCCCATCATTGGTGTCAGTGGGAGGAATAGTGTCCCATCATTGGTGTCAGTGGGGGGAATAGTGCCCCATCATTGGTGTCAGTGGGAGGAATAGTGCCCCATCATTGGTGTCAGTGGGAGGAATAGTGCCCCATCGTTGGTGTCAGTGGGAGGAATAGTGCCCCATCATTGGTGTCAGTGGGAGGAATAGTGTCCCATCATTGGTTTGTCAGTGGGAGGAATAGTGCCCCATCATTGGTGTCAGTGGGGGGAATAGTGCCCCATCATTGGTGTCAGTGGGAGGAATAGATGCCCCATCATTGGTGTCAGTGGGGGGTAATAGTGCCCATCATTTGTGTCAGTGGGGGAATAGTGCCCATCATTGGTGTCAGTGGGAGGAATAGTGCCCCATCATTGGTGTCAGTGGGAGGATTAGTGCCCCATCATTGGTGTCAGTGGGGGAATAGTGCCCCATCATTGGTGTCAGTGGGGAGGAATAGTGCCCCATCATTGGTGTCACTGAGAGGAATAGTGCCCCATCATTGGTGTCAGTGGGAGGAATAGTGCCCCAATGGCTGCATAAAGGCAAGCAAAGGGCCCCAGTTTGGAGATCACTGCTCAGTGAGAATATTTTGTATGATGCACCAGTTTGGACTGTTGTAGAACACGAGGAAACAATGTATCAATTGCAATCATTTTCTTTTACAGTCGTGCAATCAAACACTCTGGAGAAAAGACAATTACGGCCACATTTTATAAATGGAGACGAGTTTCTCTTCCGCTCTATTGAAGTCATAATCACAATCCGGCTCTCCGGGACTGAATATCACAAATTAAAATTCTACCACACATTTAAAATCTGCCATCAGACAGCAAAGCCGAGGCCGCTGGTGTCCCCTCCGTCCCGGCTGTGAAAAGACATTCGGCGTTGTCAGTCTGCGGTCTAATGAGCGATTCATTGAACGGCGGAAGGTGCGGCGAGCCGATGTCCTGCGACTGGCTCCAGCATTGTGTACATTCACAGATGTCATACAGAGGAAGCGGCTCTGAGAGAGCGACCAGGCATTGCTGAGACCTCCAATCGATCGTCTGATCAGAGTCCATCCCCCGATCTATCGGCTGATCAGAGTCCATCCCCCGATCGATCGACTGATCAGAGTCCATCCCCCGATCGATCGACTGATCAGAGTCCATCCCCCAATCAATCTACTGATCAGAGTTCAGCCGCCGATCGATCGACTAATCAAAATTCATCCGCCGATCGATTGACTGGTCAGAGCCCATTCCCTGATCGATCGGCTGATCAGAGCCCATCCCCAGAACGATTGTCTGATCAGAGCCTATCAGCCGATCGATTGATTGGTCAGAGCCCATTCCCTGATCCATTGACTGATCAGAGCCCATTCCCCAATTGATCGACTGATCAGAGCCCATTCCCCAATTGATTGACTGGTCAGAGCCCATCCCCAGATCGATCATCTGATCAGAGCCCACCCACCAACTGATAGACTGATCAGAGCCCATTCCCCGATCGATTGGCTGATCAGAGCCCATCCCCAGATCGATCATCTGATCAGAGCCCACCCACCAACTGATAGACTGATCAGAGCCCATTCCCCAGATCGATTGTCTGATCAGAGCCTATCAGCCGATCGATTGATTGGTCAGAGCCCATTCCCTGATTGACTGACTGATCAGAGCCCATTCCCCGATCAATCGACTTATCAGAGCCCATTCCCCGATCGATCGTCTGATCAGAGCCCATCCCCAGATCGATTGTCTGATCAGAGCCCATTCCCCGATCGATCGACTTATCAGAGCCCATTCCCTGATCGATCGTCTGATCAGAGCCCATCCCCAGATCGATTGTCTGATCAGAGCCCATTCCCCATTTGATCGACTGATCAGTGCCCATCCCCCGTTCCTCACATCTGCATGTCTCACACGTCTCAGATTTACATCCCTTCATTTCTTTCTAGCAGATTCATTGATGTAAATTCTCTGATCGACTTCCAGGGAACGAGTTACATTAAAAAGGTATTACAGAGAAACACACAGAAACCATAAATATATGAGAGCTGCCAAGGGATTGTCCATCCAGTCCTGAGTTTAACACAGCTCCGTCACACAGCACAACCTCATCTAGCAGGGGAGGGAGCCTGAGCTTTCTGCGCTTTAGCTTCACTTTCACTTACAGGTCTTCTCTTTCCCCCTACCAGTGAAGGAGAAGCAGCAGACTGATGTTTTCATTTCTCTATCACTCTTCTCTCTCCTCCCACCAGCATGATTTTCTAGCTGTCTCTTGTTATGTGTCTCTTGTTATGAGACTTTCAGAGACCGGAGACACGTAACAAGAGACATTCAGAGACTGAGGACAAGTAACAAGAGAAATTCCGAGACTGGAGACACGTAACAAGAGACATTCAGAGACTGGAGACACGTAACAAGCGACATTCAGAGACTGGAGACACAAAACACGAGACATTCAGAGACTGGGGACACAAAACACGAGACATTCAGAGACTGGAGACAAGTAACAAGAGACATTCAGAGACTGGGGACACGTAACAAGAGACATTCAGAGACTGGAGACAAGTAACAAGAGACATTCAGAGACTGGAAACACGTAACAAGCGACATTCAGAGACTGGAGACAAGTAACAAGAGACATTCAGAGACTGGAGACAAGTAACAAGAGACATTCAGAGACTGGGGACAAGTAACAAGAGACATTCAGAGACTGGGGACACGTAACAAGAGACATTCAGAGACTGGAGACAAGTAACAAGCGACATTCAGAGACTGGAGACATGTAACAAGAGACATTCAGAGACTGGAGACATGTAACAAGAGACATTCAGAGACTGGGGACACGTAACAAGAGACATTCAGAGACTGGAGACATGTAACAAGAGACATTCAGAGACTGGGGACACGTAACAAGAGACATTCAGAGACTGGAGACAAGTAACAAGAGACATTCAGAGACTGGGGACACGTAACAAGAGACATTCAGAGACTGGGGACACGTAACAAGAGACATTCAGAGACTGGGGACACGTAACAAGAGACATTCAGAGACTGGAGACACGTAACAAGAGACAGTCAGAGACTGGGGACACGTAACAAGTGACATTCAGAGACCGGAGACACGTAACAAGAGAGATTCAGAGACCAGAGACACGTAACAAGTGACATTCAGAGACTGAGGACACGTAACAAGAGACAGTCAGAGACTGGGGACACGTAACAAGAGACATTCAGAGACTGGGGACACGTAACAAGAGACATTCAGAGACTGGGGACACGTAACAAGAGACATTCAGAGACTGGAGACACGTAACAAGAGACATTCAGAGACTGAGGACACGTAACAAGAGACAGTCAGAGACTGGGGACACGTAACAAGAGACATTCAGAGACTGGAGACACGTAACAAGAGACATCAAGAGACTGGAGACAAGTAACAAGAGACAGTCAGAGACTGGAGACACGTAACAAGAGACATTCAGAGACTGGAGACACGTAACAAGAGACATCAAGAGACTGGAGACAAGTAACAAGCGACATTCAGAGACTGAGGACAAGTAACAAGAGACAGTCAGAGACTGGAGACACGTAACAAGAGACATTCAGAGACTGAGGACACGTAACAAGAGACAGTCAGAGACTGGGGACACGTAACAAGAGACATTCAGAGACTGGAGACACGTAACAAGCGACATTCAGAGACTGAGGACAAGTAACAAGAGACAGTCAGAGACTGGAGACACGTAACAAGAGACATTCAGAGACTGGAGACACGTAACAAGAGACATCAAGAGACTGGAGACAAGTAACAAGCGACATTCAGAGACTGAGGACAAGTAACAAGAGACAGTCAGAGACTGGAGACACGTAACAAGAGACATTCAGAGACTGAGGACACGTAACAAGAGACAGTCAGAGACTGGGGACACGTAACAAGAGACAGTCAGAGACTGGGGACACGTAACAAGAGACATTCAGAGACTGGGGACACGTAACAAGAGACATTCAGAGACTGGGGACACGTAACAAGAGACATTCAGAGACTGGGGACACGTAACAAGAGACATTAAGAGACTGGGGACACGTAACAAGAGACATTCAGAGACTGGGGACACGTAACAAGAGACATTCAGAGACTGGGGGCTCTGTGAAGGTCTCCTGTTATGTGTGTAGGCGGGGCCTACAAGGTACCCGCCCAGGAGGAACGACACACACACACACAGGACCTTCAGCACTGAAGGAGCTTTATAGAAGTAGTTCAGAGTAACAGTCACAGAAGATAAATGTTATGGCACACAGGGCCGCCATTAGAAACCACGGGGCCCCTTACAGCCAACCTGACAGGGTCTCCCCAAAACCACAGGGGCCCATAAAGCCAACCTGACAGGGACCCCCCATCCCCACAAAAAAAACACAGTTCACTATGCTTTAGTTATGAATGAACAGTAAGTAATCAGTACAGATCACTCATTGTGTTCATTCAGGAAAGGAAGGGGCTGGTAAACTACTGGAACCGATCCCCTGTACGTCTCAGCAGCAGCTGCAAGCCAGCAGGGGGAAGAAGAAGTAATTCACCCCAACATGACCAGAGGACGCCCTCTGCTGGAGGGGTGGAGGCTTCGGGTACATTCACACTGTGTTGGATCACTGGGAGGGATCCCCAGAAAGTTCTGATGGCTCCAGATGGTGTCCCCTACACTGTCCCTACTCAACAGGAACCTTTTCCTGTGCCAATCACCGTCCCCAACTAGCGGGTTCCTTGACCTGACCCGCCACTTGCTCAATTATGTGGGATCTCCTGTTTAACCACTTCCCGTCTGGCTCGTGTATATAAATGGCCAGTGCAGTGCAGGGGCGGGTGGCGGTTTATAAATGTCCTCCCCGCTCCCCTGCTTGTGCGCGCTTGCTTTGTGCGAGGTCCCGATCATGTGATCACTGATTGGCCAATCAGTGATCAAATGAAGAGTAGTAAGCAAGATATCACTTCTGACATCATTGCTTACTACGTGTGAAATCTGTGAATGATCACAGAGGTCTCATGGTACAGGGCCATTCACAACAGCCTTGTACCACGTGACAAGCTGTGACCAATCACAGCTCACACAGTATTTCTCAATGGCTGCAAGAATGCAGCCAGAGAGAAGGAGAAATGATTGCTTTTACATCCTATATGGGTTTAAAAGCAATCAGTGTGAAGAAAAAAAAAAATCATCACCCCCCACAAGTAGTACAGTGTCACCATGGTGATACTACTGCTAGGGTGACGGTATGTTAAAATTAAAAAAAAAAACATAAATAATAATATTAAAAAATAAAATAAAAATGTAAAACAATTTTTTTTTAAAAATTATAATTTTTGGTTATAAACTAATTTGGGTTATTTTTTTTTTACTAAAAAGATAACTGAATACATTTTGGCCGAGATTTATGAAGAAAGATTATTTATTTGCAAAATTTTATAAGAAAAACACTTTTTTTTCAAAATGTTTGGACTTTTTCATTTAGATAGCAAAAATAAAAATCCCAGCGGTGAATAAATACCACCAAAATAAAGTTTTATCCGTCTCAAAAAAATGCTAAAAAATTCATATGGGTACAGTGTTGCATGACCGCGCAATGGTGACCCTGTACTACTTGTGGGGGGTGAAGAAGGTTATTTTTTTTTCTATTACACTGATTGCTTTTACACCCATAAAGGCTGTAAGAGGAATCATTTCTCCTTCTCTCTGGCTGCATTCTTGCAGCCATTGAGAAATACTGTGTGAGCTGTGATTGGTCACAGCTTGTCACATGGCACAAGGCTGTTGTGAATAGCCCTGTATCATGTGATCTCTGTGATCATTCACAGATTTCACACGTAGTAAGCAATGATGTCAGAAGTGACCTCTTGCCTACTACTATTCATGTGATCACTGATTGGTCTATCAGTGATCACATGATCGGGACCTTGCACAGAGGTCCCGTATGACGATCGGTGTTCCACTGTGTCCGGAGGACACGGCAGGCACTGGATTGTGGTGCCGCACGCTCCCAGGGAGCGCGCACAATCCAAAATGGTGGGCGCCGTTTATGAATGGCAACCCCCCCCTGGACTGCCACCGTCTGGCTGTTTATATACAGTGGCCGGACGGGAAGGGGTTAACTGATACAAATTGTCTTTTTATTGTTTTGTGTGAGCCAGGGGCGGACCGACAACTCATGGGGCCCCCGGGCAGTAGGGGATCATGGGGCCCCTGTGTCCTTGCCCAAACTCAAAAAAGCCTATGAAAAAGGTACCAGGGGCATCTCATGGGGCCCCCTACTGACCCCGGGCCCTCGGGCAGTGCCCGAGTTTCCAAATGGTCAGTCCGCCCCTGGTGTGAGCGCCCTTATTGATGATTGAATTCTAATTCCTTGTGTCTTTGTTGAACACACCCGTATAACGTTCACAGCGCTGGAGGAAAGTGAGTGGGTGAACCTGTAGACGAATTACTTCAACCAAAGCTAATTGGAGTCAGCAGCTTGGACACCTGGGGTCCAATTAATGAGAGGAGTTCGGAGGTGCGAGAGGAGTTCGGAGGTGCGAGAGGAGTTCGGAGGTGCGAGAGGAGTTCGGAGGTGCGAGAGGAGTTCGGAGGTGCGAGAGGAGTTCGGAGGTGCGAGCTGCTGGGATTGATAAAAGATACTCAGACGTTCTAAGACTGCTGGTCATACGAAGCATCAGCTGATGTGAAGAACGCCTCAGAAAGAGGAGCTCGCTGAAGTCGTCGGACCAAGTGTAGTTGGTCTGTACAAGACTGGAAAGGGATACAAAGCAATCTCTGCCACTGAATATCCAGTTTCTGGGTGTTTCCCCCTCCCCCGGACTGTATACAATGTATATATATATATATACAGTATCTCCCAGAAGTGAGCCCCCCCTCCCCCGGACTGTATACAATGTATATATATATATATATATATACAGTATCCCCACAAGTGAGTCCCCCCTCCCCCGGACTGTATACAATGTATATATATATACAGTATCCCCCAGAAGTGAGTCCCCCCTCCCCCGGACTGTATACAATGTATATATATATATATACAGTATCTCCCAGAAGTGAGTCCCCCCCTCCCCCAGACTGTATACAATGTATATATATATATACAGTATCCCCCAGAAGTGAGTCCCCCCCTCCCCCGGACTGTATACAATGTAATATATATATATATATATATACAGTTTCCCCCACAAGTGAGTCCCCCCTCCCCCCCCGGACTGTATACAATGTATATATATATATACAGTTTCCCCCACAAGTGAGTCCCCCCTCCCCCGGACTGTATACAATGTATATATATATATACAGTTTCCCCCACAAGTGAGTCCCCCCTCCCCCGGACTGTATACAATGTATATATATATACACAGTATCCTCCACAAGTGAGTCCCCCCCCCCGGACTGTATACAATGTATATATATATACAGTATCCTCCACAAGTGAGCCCCCCCTCCCCCGGACTGTATACAATGTATATATATATACAGTATCTCCCAGAAGTGAGTCCCCCCCCCCCCCCCGGACTGTATACAATGTATATATATATACAGTATATCCCAGAAGTGAGTCCCCCCCTCCCCGGACTGTATACAATGTATATATATATATACAGTATCTCCCAGAAGTGACTCCACCCCTAAGTGACAAGGTCCAAATTGGGCCCAATTAGCCATTTTCCCTCCCCGGGGTCATGTGACTCGTTAGTGTTACAAGGTCTCAGGTGTGAATGGGGAGCGGGGGGGGGGGGGTTACATTTGGTGTTATCGCTCTCACTCTCTCATACTGGTCACTGGAAGTTCAGCATGGCACCTCATGGCAAAGAACTCTCTGAGGATCTGAAAAAAAAGAATTGTTGCTCTACATAAAGATGGCCGAGGCTATAAGAAGATTGCCGAGACCCTGAAACTGATCTGCAGCACGGTGGCCAAGACCATACAGCGGTGTAACAGGACGGGTTCCACTCAGACCAGGCCTCGCCATGGTCCACCAAAGAAGTTGAGTGCACGTGCTCAGCGTCATATCCAGAGGTTGTCTTTGGGAAATAGACGTATAAGTGCTGCCAGCATTGCTGCAGAGGGTGAAGGGGTGGGGGGGGGGTCAGCCTGTCAGTGGTGCCAGCTTTGCTGCAGAGGGTGAAGGGGTGGGGGGGGGGGTCAGCCTGTCAGTGGTGCCAGCTTTGCTGCAGAGGGTGAAGGGGTGGGGGGGGTCAGCCTGTCAGTGGTGTCAGCATTGCTGCAGAGGGTGAAGGGGTGGGGGGGGTCAGCCTGTCAGGGCTCAGACCATACGCCGCACACTGCATCACATTGGTCTGCATGGTTGATGTCCCAGAAGGAAGCCTCTTCTAAAGATGATGACCAAGAAAGCCACAAACAGTTTGCTGAAGACAAGCAGACTAAGGACATGGATGACTGGAACCGTCTCCTGAGGTCTGATGACACCAACATCAACTGATTGGGTTCAGATGGTGTCAAGAGTGTGGGGCGGCAACCAGGTGAGGAGTACAAAGACAAGTGTGTCTTGCCTACAGTCAAGCATGGTGGTGGGAGTGTCATGGTCTGGGGCCCCATGGTGGTGGGGGTGTCATGGTCTGGGGCTGCATGAGTGCTGCCGGCACTGGGGGGCTACAGTTCATTGAGGGACCCATGAATGCCAACATGTACTGTGACATACTGAAGCAGAGCATGATCCCCTCCCCCCGGAGACTGGGCCGCAGGGCAGTATTCCAACATAACGACCCCAAACACACCTCCAAGACCACCACTGCCTTGGCTAAAGAAGCTGAGGGTGAAGGTGATGGACTGGCCAAGCATGTCTCCAGACCTAAACCCTATTGAGCATCTGTGGGGCATCCTCAAACGGAAGGTGGAGGAGTGCAGGGTCTCTAACATCCACCAGCTTCGTGATGTCATCATGGAGGAGTGGAAGACGGAAGGTGGAGGAGTGCAAGGTCTCTAACATCCACCAGCTCCATGATGACGTCATGGAGGAGAGGAAGAGGACTCCAGTGGCAACCTGTGAAGCTCTGGTGACCTCCATGCCCAAGAGGGTTAAGGCAGTGCTGGAAAATAATGGCGGCCACACAAAATATTGACACTTTGGGCCCAATTTGGACCTTGTCACTTAGGGGTGGACTCACTTTTGTTGCCAGCGGTTTAGACATTAATGGCGGAGTGTTGAGTTATTTTGAGGGGACAGCAAATTTCCATGTTATACAAGCTGTACACTGACTACGTCACATTGTAGCAAAGTGTAATTTCTTCAGTGTTGTCACATGAAAAGAGAGAATCAAATTTTTAGAAAAATGTGAGGGGGAGGGGGGGACTTACTTCTGTGAGATACTGTACATGGAACATCATATGGCCCTTTGGTAATGTCAGGGGCAATACTTGAGACCTTTTATGGCCATGGAAAAACTTTTCAGGCTCCTTGGCTGTCACTAATTAACAAGGAAAACATGGGATGACAACCTCAGCGCTATGAACCTTCAAATGTAAAGGAGAAATGGCAGCTTCATATGTGTAAGAGGACATGTTCCCCTCAAACACCCCGGTGAAAAATGAACTCTTGCTGGCAGTTGGAAGTTGATTGTTAGCAGGACCTCGCCTGGCCTCCAACCCTCCATGGAATTGCTTTGTGGATTGAGCAGAGAGAAGCATTTTATTGTTGAGGTTAAGAGGTGAGAAGGCTGAAAGAGATACAACAGCACTAAATTCACCTTCATCTTATTAGCAGGCTGACTGATTGCTCCACATCGGCCTCATAAATCCTATTAATTGACTTGTTCTCCTTGACTTTTACAAGGCCCTGGAATTACTGTACAAGAGTTGCAACACCGAATTAATTGTTCCTATGGTTTAGGTGACACATAGGAGTAATTTGTGTCTTTTCTTCTGCTAATAGGGAAAGAGGAAGAGCTCCATCAATGACACAGAAGGGGAGTAGCAGGTAGTCGGACATCTGTTGTAGTTCAGGTGCCCGGGGCATGCAAACCCTGGACCTAATGGTGCGCCTGGTGTAGATATTTGGCTTCAGCTTAGAACCATCAAGAAAAAACAACTATTGTTGCCCTCAGACATGGGAGGAACTGTAAACAGGTTCCCTAGAGACAGACAGAAACACCACATTCTGGCCCAGGGATGTCGTCCAGTCACCTTTAAGGAAGGCTCCGCCATCTTGTCTCCACACATACTCCCAAGGCCCTGCAACAGGAATCCAGATTATCTTCTCCATTAAAGAATGGCTAGTCAGATCCTGCTTTTCCAACATTTTACTGATTCAGGAACTACAATACATAGAAGAGAGATGACAGAAAAAAGACCAAGTGGTCCATGGAGTCTGCTCCACTGTTCAAAACAGCACCCCCTCTTCCACTACTTATCTCTGCACCTGCTTGTCCACTGATAACCTCTGCACCTGCCATTCACCATTGTTCCCTTTTAACCCATCCTCAACCATCACACGCACCCATCTTGTATTACTGATCAAATCTGCATCCCCTGCACTCCTCTTCTACCACTTTCTACCACTTCAACACCTTCCACTTCTGCATTCCTTCCACCTCCTTCCACCACTGAAAACCCTTCTACTTCTGTACCCCTTCCTCTTCCTTCCACCACTGCAAACCCTTCTAATTCTGTATCCCTTCCACCTACTTTCACCACTGCAAACCCTTCCACTTCTGAACCCCTTCAACCACTGCAAACCCTTCCACTTCTGCCTTCCTTCCACCACTGCAAACCCTTCCACTTCTGCACCCCTTCTACCTACTTCCACCACTGCAAACACTTCCACTTGTGCACCCCTTCCACCTACTTCCACCACTGCAAACCCTTCCACTTTTGCCTTCCTTCCACCTCCTTTCAACACAGCAAACACTTTCACTTCTGCACCCCTTCCACCTACTTCCACCACTGCAAACCCTTCCACTTCTGAACCCCTTCCACCTACTTCCACCACTGCAAACCCTTCCACTTCTGAACCCCTTCCACCTACTTCCCCACTGCAAACCCTCGCACCTCTGCACCCCTTCCACCTACTTCCCCACTGCAAACCCTCGCACCTCTGCACCCCTTCCACCTACTTCCACCACTGCAAACCCTTCCACTTCTGCACCCCTTCCACATTTTCCATCTCTCCATCAGAGTGCCCCTTTACATCAGTTGCCCCCAACAGAATGCCCCCTTACATCAAATGTCTCCATCAGAGTGCCCCCTTATATCAAATGTCTCCATCAGAGTGCCCCCTTACATCAAATGTCTCCATCAGAGTGCCCCCTTATATCAAATGTCTCCATCAGAGTGCCCCCTTATATCAAATGTCTCCATCAGAGTGCCCCCTTACATCAAATGTCTCCATCAGAGTGCCCCCCCTTATAATAATTGCCCCCATCAGAGTGTTCCCTTACATCAACTCTCTCCATCAGAGTGCCCCCTTGCATCAGTTGCCCCCATCAGAGTGCCCCCTTACATTGGTTGCCCCCATCAGAGTGCCCCCTTACATCAGTTGCCCTCATCAGAGTGCCCCCTTACATCAAATGCCTCCATCAGAGTGCCCCCTTACATCAAATGTCTCCATCAGAGTGCCTCCACCCCCATAAGACTAGCTCATGGATCAGTGGATGTGCTCTCAGAGACCTGAGGGGTGTGCAACTAAATTCTGGGGTACAGCCCACCCCATCAACCCCATAGGTCTGTGTCCATTAGAGTGCTGCCTTACATCAGTTGTTCCCATCAGAGTGCCCCCTTACATCAAATGTCCCCATCAGAGTGCCCCCTTACATCAACTCTTTTTATCAGAGTGCCATCTTACATCGGTTGTCCCCACCAAGTGCCCCCTTACATCAAATGTCTCCATCAGAGTGCCCCCTTATTTCAATTGCCCCCATCAGAGTGCCCCCTTACATCAACTCTCTCCATCAGAGTGCCCCCTTACATCAGTTGCCCCCATCAGAGTGCCCCCTTACATCAACTCTCTCCATCAGAGTGCCCCCTTACATCAGTTGCCCCCATCAGAGTGCCCCCTTACATCAACTCTCTCCATCAGAGTGCCCCCTTACATCAGTTGCCCCCATCAGAGTGCCCCCTTACATCAACTTTTCTCCATCAGAGTGCCCCCTTACATAAGTTGCCCCCATCAGAGTGTCCCCTTACATCGGTTGCCCCCATCAGAGTGCCCCCTTACATCAGTTGCCCCAGGCCTGCAGTGGTGCTTGTATTTTCCTCCTTACACAAACAGATCCAGTGTACGATCTGCAGACTTTGCATTTTGTAAATCAGTCAAAATGAATAATTGTACGGGGCTCCGATATTTTTTTAAAAAGATTTCCGGTAACAATTCCTAAATATAAAGAAATAATTGTGTAGCGAGGCAGCTGGAGAGACACTGGACTGGCAGCCGATTGGACGATGGGTCACCTTCCCACCATGGAGCTGGACTCTGGTCAAACCGCCTAAAGAGGACCTGTCAGGAGCTTTTCAAGTCTGCATGAGTACATTCCTGACATGTTACAATGTACAGCGCCATGAAAAAGTCTTCCTCCCCCTTGAAATGTCCCCCATCTTGCCATGCTACAGCCAAAACCATCAATGTATCCCCCCCCATGTTGTCATGTTACAATGTATCCCCCCCCCATGTTGTCATGTTACAATGTATCCCCCCCCCCCATGTTGTCATGTTACAATGTATCCCCCCCTCCTCCCCATGTTGTCATGTTACAATGTATTTATTGGGACTGGATGTGATGGACCGACACAAAGTGGCACATAATTGTGAAGTGGAAGGAAAATCAGAAATGGTTTTCAAATTTTTTTTACAAATAAATATCTGAAAAGTGTGGCGGCATTTGTATTCGGCCCCCGGAGTCAATACTTTGTAGGACCCCCTTTGGCTGCAATTTCAGCTGCAAGTCTTTTTGGGGATGTCTCTTTGCACATCTAGAGAGGGACATTTCTGCCCGTTCTTCTTTGCAGAATCCCTCAAGCTGTCAGATTGGATGGAGGGCGTCTGGGAACAGCAATTTTTAGGTCTGGCCACAGATTCTCCATTGGATTTGGGTCTGGACTGTGACTGGGCCATTCTAACACATGAAGATGCTTTGATCGGAACCCTTCCATTGTAGGTCTGGCTGGATGTTTTGGGCCGTTGTCCTGCTGGAAGGGGAACCTCCGCCCCGGTCTCAAGTCTTCTGCAGACTCTAACAGGTTTTCTTCTAAGATTGCCCTGTATTTGGCTCCATCCATCTTCCCATCAACTCTGACCAGCTTCCCTGTCCCTGCTGAAGAAAAGCATCCTCACCACATGATGCTGACAGCACCATGTTTCACGGTGGGAATGGTGTGTTGAGGGTGATGTGTGTAGTGTTAGTTTTCTGCCACACATAGAGTTCAATTCAAGTTCCCTTTTGGTCTCCTCTGCCCAGAGCCCCTTCTTCCACGTTTGCTGTGTCCCCCACATGGTTTCTCACAAACTGCAAATGGCACTTCTTATGGCTTTCCTCCAACAATGGCTTTCTTCTTGTAACTCTTCCATAAAGGCCGGATTTGTGGAGTGATGACTAATAGTTGTCCTGAGGACAGATTCTCCCACCTGAGCTGTGATCTCTGCAGCTCCTCTAGAGTTCCCATGGGCCTCTTGGCTGCTTCTCTGATGAATGCTCCCCTTGCCCGGCCGGTCAGTTTAGGTGGACGGCCATGTCTTGGTAGGTTGGCAGTTGTGCCGTACTCTTCCCATTTTCAGATGATGGATTGAACACAGTGCTCTGTGAGATGGTCAAAGCTTGGGATATTGTTTTATAATCTAACCCTGCTTTAAACTTATCCACAACTTTATCCCTGACCCGTCTGGTGTGTTCCTTGGCCTTCATGATTCTGTTTGCTCACTAATGTTCTCTAACAAACCTCTGAGGGCTTCACAGAACAGCTGGATTTATACTGAGATCACATGACACACAGGGGAACTCTATTAATTAGGTGACTTCTGAAGGCAATTAGTTCCACTAGATTTTAGTTAGGGGCATCAGAATAAAGGGGGCTGAATACAAATGCACGCCACACTTTTCAGATATTTATTTGTAAAAAAATTTGAAAACCATTTATCATTTTCCTTCCACTTCACAATTATGTGCCACTTTGTGTCAGTCTATCCCATCCAATCCCGATAAAATACATTGACGGTTCTGGTTGTCACATGACACAATGTGGAAAACTTCACTGTACATCCGCAGCGTGATTTATAATAAAGTTCCTCCTCTTATCAGTGAAGAGATGTACCTTCAGTTATCGGGAACGGTTGGTCCATCGTCCAGGGCAAGGATGAAGAACTGCTCCCCTCCCCCATGCCATAAAATGGGCATGAAATCCATTCTCTGCCCCCTTGCTCTACTGCACCTAAGGCAGCTGCCCTTCCTGCCCACCCCTTGTCCCAGCCCAGCACACGTCAGTCTTTTTAAATAAGAAAGTACAAAGTATGTAGGAAAAGTACACATCCCCCCCCGCCACCCCCCCAGCTACAGAGGTAACGAAGAACGAATACATTATAAAGGATCGATGCTTTTTATTCCCCAGTTCTTTTCTTTTATCCTGATACTTTAAAAGGACAAATGTAATAACTGGATGCGAGGTTTAGTGCAGTGCAGGGGCGGACTGACAACTCCTGGGGCCCCCGGGCAATAGGGGATCATGGGGCCCCTGTGTCCCTGCCCAAACTCAAAAAAGCCAATGAAAAGGGTACCAGGGGCATCTTATGGGGCCCCCTACTGACCCCGGGCCCTCGGCAGTGCCCGAGTTTCCAAATGGTCAGTCCGCCCCTGGTGCAGTGTAACACTGTTGGAAGGTGAATTATATATATAGAGTCAACAAAAATATTGGCGATCTCCTGCGCTACTATTACGGGATAAATGAGGTGAGTGGGAGCTGCTAGAACCCAACCGTATACCATGTGCAAATAAAAACTAACCAAACCAAAATGATGCAGCGCTACCCTAATAATAAATTATACAATATGGCAAAAACAAACAAAGTGACATAAATATATATATATGTGACAAAAAAATCAGTGGATTGATCCTCTCTGGGAATCTCAGTATAAAGTGACATAAAATATATATATGTGCCAATAAATCAGTGGATTGATCCTCTCCGGGGATCTCAGTATAAAGTGATATCAAATATATACACGTGCCAATAAATCAGTGGATTGATCCTCTCCGGGGATCTCAGTATAAAGTGATATCAAATATATACACGTGCCAATAAATCAGTGGATTGAACCTTTCCGGGGATCTCAATATAAAGTGACATAAAATATATATATGTGCCAATAAATCAGTGGATTGATCCTCTCCGGGGATCTCAATATAAAGTGATATAAAATATATATATGTGCCAATAAATCAGTGGATTGATCCTTTCTGGGGATCTCAATATAAAGTGATATAAAATATATATACGTGCCAATAAATCAGTGGATTGAACCTCTCCGGGGATCTCAATATAAAGTGATATCAAATATATATACGTGCCAATAAATCAGTGGATTGATCCTCTCTGGGGATCTCAGTATAAAGTGATATCAAATATATACACGTGCCAATAAATCAGTGGATTGAACCTTTCCGGGGATCTCAATATAAAGTGACATAAAATATATATATGTGCCAATAAATCAGTGGATTGATCCTCTCCGGGGATCTCAGTATAAAGTGACATAAAATATATATATGTGCCAATAAATCAGTGGATTGATCCTCTCTAGGATCTCAAAGTGAAAAAGTGATCACACCTGGTATAGAAACCAGGAACCAATACCCCCACTATCCAAAATCAAATGATACACAAAATAAAACACAAATAAGCGTGAATCCCCAAATAGGGACTGTGACGGGAGGTAGGCAGGACAGAACACACAGAGAAGATAAGAGACACACAAAGCTTTCTTGAATTATGGCAAGCACTCAATTTGGGTCTGAGGGTAGTGTCCAAGTACTCATAACCAGGGGACCCCGGGGCAATAGGGGATCATGGGGCCCCTGTGTCCTCGCTCACACTCAAACCACACCCAAAAAAAGCCTATGAAAGGCACCAGGGGCATCTCATGGGGCGCCCTACTGACCCCGGGCCCTCGGGCAGTGCCCGAGTTTCCAAATGGTCAGTCCGCCCCTGCCCAGAACAGGGAAGGAGAAGGGGAAGGTCCAAAGTAATTGTAATCCGGCCCCAGGTAGGGCAAGTTTGAGTCTCAGGCAAGTACTAATACAGGCAGGGTGATGGAGGGGGGTACACGGATAGTCCCGGCAGGGAAATGCAGGGGTATGGACACTCATAGTTCTGGCAGGGGTCCCCTCTGGCTCACACAGACCCGGCAGCAGGCAATGATACTCCTTAGTACACAGCAGATAATCCAACAGAGTATTTCAGGATAATCCTGACCCAGAGTATTAGGCAGGGTGGCAGCGGGTAATAGTCCTGGCCCAGGGTATTAGGCAGTGTATCTTTGGGCCCATAGCGGGTATTTCTGGCACACAGCAGCAGCGGGTAATCCTGACCCAGAGTATTAGGCAGGGTGGCAGCGGGTAATAGTCCTGGCCCAGAGTATTAGGCAGAGTAGCAGCGGGTAATAGTCCTGACCCAGAGTATTAGGCAGGGTGGCAGCGGGTAATAGTCCTGACCCAGAGTATTAGGCAGGGTGGCAGCGGGTAATAGTCCTGACCCAGGGTATTAGGCAGGGTGGCAGCGGGTAATAGTCCTGACCCAGAGTATTAGGCAGGGTGGCAGCGGGTAATAGTCCTGACCCAGAGTATTAGGCAGAGTAGCAGCGGGTAATAGTCCTGGCCCAGAGTATTAGGCAGAGTGGCAGCGGGTAATCCTGACCCAGAGTATTAGGCAGGGTGGCAGCAGGTAATAGTCCTGACCCAGGGTATTAGGCAGGGTGGCAGCAGGTAATAGTCCTGACCCAGGGTATTAGGCAGGGTGGCAGCGGGTAATAGTCCTGGCCCAGAGTATTAGGCAGGGTAGCAGCGGGTAATAGTCCTGGCCCAGAGTATTGGGAAGAGTGGCAGCGGGTAATAGTCCTGACCCAGAGTATTAGGCAGGGTGGCAGCGGGTAATAGTCCTGGCCCAGAGTATTAGGCAGGGTGGCAGCGGGTAATAGTCCTGGCCCAGAGTATTGGGAAGAGTGGCAGCGGGTAATAGTCCTGACCCAGAGTATTAGGCAGGGTGGCAGCGGGTAATAGTCCTGGCCCAGAGTATTAGGCAGGGTGGCAGCGGGTAATAGTCCTGACCCAGAGTATTAGGCAGGGTGGCAGCGGGTAATCCTGACCCAGAGTATTAGGCAGGGTGGCAGCGGGTAATAGTCCTGGCCCAGAGTATTAGGCAGAGTAGCAGCGGGGGTAATAGTCCTGACCCAGAGTATTAGGCAGGGTGGCAGCGGGTAATAGTCCTGACCCAGGGTATTAGGCAGGGTGGCAGCGGGTAATAGTCCTGACCCAGAGTATTAGGCAGGGTGGCAGCGGGTAATAGTCCTGACCCAGAGTATTAGGCAGAGTAGCAGCGGGTAATAGTCCTGGTCCAGAGTATTAGGCAGAGTAGCAGCGGGTAATAGTCCTGGTCCAGAGTATTAGGCAGAGTAGCAGCGGGTAATAGTCCTGGCCCAGAGTATTAGGCAGAGTGGCAGCGGGTAATCCTGACCCAGAGTATTAGGCAGGGTGGCAGCAGGTAATAGTCCTGACCCAGGGTATTAGGCAGGGTGGCAGCAGGTAATAGTCCTGACCCAGAGTATTAGGCAGGGTAGCAGCGGGTAATAGTCCTGGCCCAGAGTATTAGGCAGGGTAGCAGCGGGTAATAGTCCTGGCCCAGAGTATTGGGAAGAGTGGCAGCGGGTAATAGTCCTGACCCAGAGTATTAGGCAGGGTGGCAGCGGGTAATAGTCCTGGCCCAGAGTATTAGGCAGGGTGGCAGCGGGTAATAGTCCTGACCCAGGGTATTAGGCAGGGTGGCAGCGGGTAATAGTCCTGGCCCAGAGTATTAGGCAGGGTAGCAGCGGGTAATAGTCCTGGCCCAGAGTATTGGGAAGAGTGGCAGCGGGTAATAGTCCTGGCCCAGAGTATTGGGAAGAGTGGCAGCGGGTAATAGTCCTGACCCAGAGTATTAGGCAGGGTGGCAGCGGGTAATAGTCCTGGCCCAGAGTATTAGGCAGGGGTGGCAGCGGGTAATAGTCCTGGCCCAGAGTATTAGGCAGGGTGGCAGCGGGTAATAGTCCTGGCCCAGAGTATTAGGCAGAGTGATCAGCGGGGATGGCTGCGGGGGTCTGGCCTCAAGGGCACAGCAGGCGAAGGGGGGTGGGGGAGGGGCATGGCACACTGTGACAGGGATCAGTAAATTCATGCAGATGGTGACAAATAATGGCCAAATGAAGCCAAAAAGTAAATAGTGACATAAAATGGATCCCTAAATGTGGGATCAATTACATACAATAGGGCCAAAATACACACATACAAAAAATATATTTATGAGGTTCCTTGAAAACGTCACGTGATAGTATGACGAAACGCGTAGGAAGTGAGTGTGGTGACGTGACCTTTAGGGTGAAGATCCGCTTTAAATAAAACATTTCCATTTTCATTACATGCCTTTACTTTACAGCCAGTGATGTCATCACTGGGTCTCTGTGCTCCTCTATGCAAGGCATGCACAACGTGGCTGGTGGGTGGGGCCAGCAGGATGCCATACATAGCTTCTGGAAAATCCTCACAGAAGCTCTCAGTCCTGATGCAAGCAGTGGGCTGGCTTTTGGGAGGAGTTATGCCTTGATGGGTGGGTGTCAATCCAGATGAGTGTGCGTTCCTAGGCAGGCTGAGCCTCCATGACTGAAATCCAACGCATGAAAGGGGCAGGTCAGGGGAGGAAAGAGCTAGATGATGTCCCATCATTGGTGTCAGTGGGAGGAATAGTGTCCCATCATTGGTATCAGTGGGAGGAATAGTGTCCCATCATTGGTGTCAGTGGGGGGAATAGTGCCCCATCATTGGTGTCAGTGGGAGGAATAGTGCCCATCATTGGTGTCAGTGGGAGGAATAGTGTCCCATCATTGGTGTCAGTGGGGGGAATAGTGCCCCATCATTGGTGTCAGTGGGAGGAATAGTGCCCCATCATTGGTGTCAGTGGGAGGAAAAGTGTCCCATCATTGGTGTCAGTGGGAGGAATAGTGTCCCATCATTGGTGTCAGTGGGAGGAATAGTGTCCCATCATTGGTATCAGCGGGAGGAATAGTGTCCCATCATTGGTGTCAGTGGGAGGAATAGTGCCCCATCATTGGTGTCAGTGGGAGGAATAGTGTCCCATCATTGGTGTCAGTGGGAGGAATAGTGACCCATCATTGGTGTCAGTGGGAGGAATAGTGTCCCATCATTGGTGTCAGTGGAAGGAATAGTGTCCCATCATTGGTGTCAGTGGAAGGAATAGTGCACCATGATTGGTATCAGTGGCTTGAATAGTGCCCCATCATTGGTGTCAGTGGGAGGAATAGTGTCCCATCATTGGTATCAGTGGGAGGAATAGTGCCCCATCATTGGTATCAGTGGGAGGAATAGTGTCCCATCATTGGTGTCAGTGGGGGGAATAGTGCCCCATCATTGGTGTCAGTGTGAGGAATAGTGCCCCATCATTGGTGTCAGTGGGAGGAATAGTGTCCCATCATTGGTGTCAGTGGGAGGAAAAGTGTCCCATCATTGGTGTCAGTGGGAGGAATAGTGTCCCATCATTGGTATCAGTGGGAGGAATAGTGCCCCATCATTGGTGTCAGTGGGAGGAATAGTGCCCCATCATTGGTGTCAGTGGGAGGAATAGTGTCCCATCATTGGTGTCAGTGGAAGGAATAGTGTCCCATCATTGGTGTCAGTGGAAGGAATAGTGCCCCATCATTGGTGTCAGTGGGAGGAATAGTGTCCCATCATTGGTGTCAGTGGGAGGAATAGTGCCCCATCATTGGTGTCAGTGGGGGGAATAGTGTCCCATCATTGGTGTCAATGGGAGGAAGAATCTCTCATCATTGGTGTCAGTGGGGGGAATAGTGTCCCATCATTGGTATCAGTGGGAGGAATAGTGCCCCATCATTGGTGTCAGTGGGAGGAATAGTGCCCCATCATTGGTGTCAGTGGGAGGAATAGTGCCCCATCATTGGTGTCAGTGGTAGGAATAGTGTCCCATCATTGGTATCAGTGGGAGGAATAGTGCCCCATCATTGGTGTCAGTGGTAGGAATAGTGTCCCATCATTGGTATCAGTGGGAGGAATAGTGCCCCATCATTGGTGTCAGTGGGAGGAATAGTGTCCCATCATTGGTGTCAGTGGGAGGAATAGTGCCCCATCATTGGTGTCAGTGGGGGGAATAGTGTCCCATCATTGGTGTCAGTGGGAGGAATAGTGCCCCATCATTGGTGTCAGTGGGGGGAATAGTGTCCCATCATTGGTGTCAGTGGGAGGAATAGTGCCCCATCATTGGTGTCAGTGGGGGGAATAGTGTCCCATCATTGGTGTCAATGGGAGGAAGAATCTCTCATCATTGGTGTCAGTGGGGGGAATAGTGTCCCATCATTGGTATCAGTGGGAGGAATAGTGCCCATCATTGGTATCAGTGGGAGGAATAGTGCCCATCATTGGTGTCAGTGTGAGGAATAGTGCCCATCATTGGTGTCAGTGGGAGGAATAGTGTCCCATCATTGGTGTCAGTGGGAGGAATAGTGCCCCATCATTGGTGTCAGTGGGGGGATTGGTGTCCCGTCATTGGTGTCAATGGGAGGAAGAATCTCTCATCATTGGTGTCAGTGGGAGGAATAGTGCCCCATCATTGGTGTCAGTGGGAGGAATAGTGTCCCATCATTGGTGTCAGTGGGAGGAAGAATCTCTCATCATTGGTGTCAGTGGGAAGAATAGTGCCCCATCATTGGTGTCAGTGGGAGGAATAGTGTCCCATCATTGGTGTCAGTGGGAGGAATAGTGCCCCATCATTGGTATTACTGGGAGGAATAGTGCCCCATCATTGGTGTCAGTGGGAGGAGTAGTGCCCCATCATTGGTGTCAGAGGGAGGAATAGTGCCCCATCATTGGTGTCAGTGGGAGGAATAGTGCCCCATCATTGGTGTCAGTGGGAGGAATAGTGCTCCATCATTATTGTCAGTGGGAGGAATAGTGCCCCCATCATTGGTGTCAGTGGGAGGAATAGTGCTCCATCATTATTGTCAGTGGGAGGAGTAGTGCCCCATCATTGGTGTCAGAGGGAGGAATAGTGCCCCATCATTGGTGTCAGTGGGAGGAATAGTGCCCCATCATTGGTGTCAGTGGGAGGAATAGTGCTCCATCATTATTGTCAGTGGGAGGAATAGTACCCCATCATCGGTGTCAGTGGGAGGAATTGTGCTCCATCATCGGTGTCAGTGGGAGGAATTGTGTTCCATCATCGGTGTCAGTGGGAGGAATAGTGCCCCATCATTGGTGTCAGTGGGAGGAATAGTGTCCCATCATTGGTGTCAGTGGGAGGAATAGTGCCCCATCATTGGTGTCCGTGGGAGCAATAGTGCCCCATCATTGGTGTTAGTGGGAGGAATAGTGCCCCATCATTGGTGTCAGTGGGAGGAATAGTGTCCCATCATTGGTGTCAGTGGGAGGAATACCCCATCATTGGTGTCAGTGGGAGGAATAGTGTCCCATCATTGGTGTCAGTGGGAGGAATAGTGCTCCATCATTGGTGTCAGTGGGAGGATAGTACCCCATCATTGGTGTCAGTGGGAGGAATAGTGCTTCATCATCGGTGTCAGTGGGAGGAATTGTGCTCCATCATCGGTGTCAGTGGGAGGAATTGTGTTCCATCATCGGTGTCAGTGGGAAGGAATAGTGCCCCATCATTGGTGTCAGTGGGAGGAATAGTGCCCCATCATTGGTGTCAGTGGGAGGAATAGTGCCCCATCATTGGTGTCAGTGGGAGAAATAGTGCCCCATCATTGGTGTTAGTGGGAGGAATAGTGCCCCATCATTGGTGTCAGTGGGAGGAATAGTGTCCCATCATTGGTGTCAGTGGGAGGAATACCCCATCATTGGTGTCAGTGGGAGGAATAGTGCTCCATCATGGTATCAGCGGCAAGACACAGTGTGGAGACCACTGCATTAAATAAAAGGGGTGGAGCCAGGGACAGTCAGGTTGGGGAGGAAAGGGCTAGTTGATCTCGGCCGTCATCCAGCCAGGAAAGGAGGCGGAGCTCTATCTGACTGCCATCAGCTTCTAATGTACATTGTGAGAAGCTCACAGTGTGCGGTGAAATCAGAGGAAGCCGCGTCAGTCCAGGAGAAGACTGATGGGAAGGTCGGGGTTCCACTTTAACTCGCCATCCTCTGTATTTCTTGAAGTGCGATGAGACAATCCTCCGGCTTTACCGAGATTAAAGGGAGATTTACTAATTCATGACTATCGATCGTCCCTCATCATGGAATCCGAAGGGTTCAAGGACTATTGACAGGGTAAAGCCACCGGCAATAAATCATGCTAAAGCGGCAATCGAGGGATTTGACATCAGAACAACTTCACATTCTCGGGGGTCTCATCAGTGCCGGCGACGGAATCGCATCATTCGCTACGCGGCCGTCAGATCCTCGTCGAGGTTTGTTTTGAGCCGCGTTCGCTCTCCTCGGGGCGTTTGTTTCATCTCGGAGTACCGATTAATGGGCGCTTCTCGCCCGCCCCCGCCGCCCACCAAAGCCTGGATTCCGACCTTTCATGTCCACAATTGGATAAGCACTTCTTCTTTTTTTTTTCTTCTTTCAAAAACAGCGGCTAAAACATTCTTTAATCGCAAAGTGCTGCAGATATTACAATAGCAGAAGCCATGAACCGGGTCCAAATGATTTCCTTTGTGTTAGAAATGGAATTCCAAGGTTGGAGAGCCACCAGGGGCGGACTGACAACTCACGGGGCCCCCGGGCAATAGGGGATCATGGGGCCCCTGTGTCCTTGCCCAAACTCAAAAAAGCCTATGAAAAAGTTACCAGGGGCATCTCATGGGGCCCCCTACTGACCCCGGGCCCTCGGGCAGTGCCCGAGTTTCCATATGGTCAGTCCGACCCTGTGAGCCGCTATGTAATGTTGTGGAAGGATGATCCGCTTCTATTCTGCCTCCCCCCAGTCCTCCCCTCATCAACATGATGTGAGGTCCCCCTGAAAATCCATACCAGACCCTAAATCCAAGCACCCCCCCCAAACAATACCAGGCTATATCCCTGGACTGGTGGTTGTGGGGGTCTAAGTTCTAGGGTGGACCTCTCCTGCATAAACACCCTGTCCCCATGTTGATGAGGACAAGGACCTCTTGCCCACAACCCTGGACCGGTGGTTGTGGGAGTCTATGGGCAGGGGGCTTGTGGGATCTGGAAGACAACTTTAATAATATGGAAAGGAGGAAATGGTGAGTGTGGACACCCCCCCCCCTCCATATTGGGCCACATCCCTGGACCGGTGGTTGTGGGGCTCTAGGTTCTAGGGTGGACCTCTCCTGCATAAACATCCTGTCCCTGTGTTGATGAGGACAAGGGCCTTCTGCCCACAACCCTGGACCGCTGGTTTTGGGAGTCTATGGGCAGGGGGCTTGGTGGGATCTGGAAGACAACTTTAATAATATGGAAAGGAGGAGAGGGCAAGTGTGCACACTCCTCCCCCCCAAACTATACCAGGCCACATGCCCTTAAAATGGGGGTGAGGTGCCTTGCTAGGGTGGACCTCTGCTGCATAAACACCCTGTCCCCATGTTGATAAGGACAAGGGCCTCTTGCCCACAACCTTGGGCCGGTGGTTGTGGGGGGTCCATGGGCAGGGGGCTTAGTGGGATCTGGAAGACAACTTTAATAATATGGAAAGAAGGAGAGGGCGAGTATGGACACCCCCCCTCCATATCGGGCCACATCCCTGGACCGGTGGTTGTGGGGCTCTAGGCTCTAGGGTGGACCTCTCCTGCATAAACACCCTGTCCCCGTGTTGATGAGGACAAGGGCCTCTTGCCCACAACCCTGGACCGCTGGTTTTGGGAGTCTATGGGCAGGGGGCTTGGTGGGATCTGGAAGACAACTTTAATAATATGGAAAGAAGGAGAGGGCGAGTGTGCACACCCCTTCCCCCCTCCATATCGGGCCACATCCCTGGACCGGTGGTTGTGGGGGGTCTAGGCTCTAGGGTGGACCTCTCCTGCATAAACACCCTGTCCCCATGTTGATAAGGACAAGGGCCTCTTGCCCACAACCTTGGATCGGTGGTTGTGGGGGTCTAGGATCTACGGTGAACCTCTCCTGTGTAAACACCCTGTCCCCATGTTGATGAGGACAAGGGCCTCTTGCCCAAATTCCTGGACCGTTGGTTGTGGGGGTCTAGGTTCTAGGGTGGACCTCTCCTGCATAAACACCCTGTCCTCGTGTTGATGAGGACAAGGGCCTCTTTCCCACAACCCTGGACCGGTGGTTGTGTGGGGTCCATGGCCAGGGGGCTTAGTAGGATCTGGAAGACAACTTTAATAATATGGAAAGGAGGAGAGGGCGAGTGTGGACACCCCCCCCCCCCTCCATATCAGGCCACATCCCTGGACCGGTGGTTGTGGGGGTCTAGGTTCTAGGGTGGACCTCTCCTGCATAAACACCCTGTCCCCGTGTTGATGAGGACAAGGGCCTCTTGCCCACAACCTTGGATCGGTGGTTGTGGGGCTCTAGGCTCTAGGGTGGACCTCTCCTGCATAAACACCCTGTCCCCGTGTTGATGAGGACAAGGGCCTCTTTCCCACAACCCTGGACCGGTGGTTGTGTGGGGTCCATGGCCAGGGGGGTTAGTAGGATCTGGAAGACAACTTTAATAATATGGAAAGGAGGAGGAGAGGGCGAGTGTGGACACCCATCCCCCTCCATATCAGGCCACATCCCTGGACCGGTGGTTGTGGGGGTCTAGGTTCTAGGGTGGACCTCTCCTGCATAAACACCCTGTCCCCATGTTGATGAGGACAAGGGCCACTTGCCCACAACCCTGAACCGGTGGTTGTGGGGGTCTAGGTTCTCGGGTGGACCTCTCCTGCATAAACACCCTGTCCCCATGTTGATGAGGACAAGGGCCTCTTGCCCACAACCCTGGACCGGTGGTTGTGGGGGTCTAGGTTCTCGGGTGGACCTCTCCTGCATAAACACCCTGTCCCCATGTTGATGAGGACAAGGGCCTGTTGCCCACAACCCTGGACCGGTGGTTGTGAGGGTCTAGGTTCTAGGGTGGACCTCTCCTGCATAAACACCCTGTTCCCGTGTTGATGAGGACAAGGTCCTCTTGCCCACAACCCTGGACCGGTGGTTGTGGGGGTCTAGGTTCTAGGGTGGACCTCTCCTGCGAACACCCTGTCCCCATGTTGATGAGGACAAGGGCCTCTTGCCCACAACCCTGGACTGGTGGTTTTGGGGGTCTAGGTTCTAGGGTGGACCTCTCCTGCATAAACACCCTGTCCCCGTGTTGATGAGGACAAAGGCCTCTTGCCCACAACCCTGGACCGGTGGTTTTGGGGGGTCTAGGTTCTAGAGTGGACCTCTTCTGCATAAACACCCTGTCCCCATATTGATGAGGACAAGGGCTTCTTGCCCACAACCCTGGACCGGTGGTTGTGGGGGGTCCGTGGGCAGGGGGCTTGGTGGGATCTGGAAGGCAACTTTAATAATATGGAAAGGAGGTGAGGGTGAGTGTGCCCCCCCCCGCATACCAGGCCACATCCCTGGTTGTGGGAGTCTACGGGCCGGGGGCTTAGTGGGACCTGGAAGCCAACTTTAATAATATGGGAAGGAGGAGAGGGCGAGTGTGCACACCCCCCCCCCCCATACTGGGCCACATTCCTGGATTGGTGGTTGTGGGATTTTACAGGCAGGGGGCTTAATGGGATCTGGAGGAAAACTTTAATAATATGGAAAGGAGGAGAGGGGGAGTGTGCACCCCCCCCCCCATACTGGGCTGCATCCCTGGACCGGTGGTTGTGGGATTCTTTTGGCAGGGGGCTTAGTGAGATCTGGAAGACAACTTTAATAATATGGAAAGGAGGAGAGGACGAATGTGCGGCCCTGCCTCCTAAATCATATCAGGCCACATGCCCTCAACATGTGGGGGTGCCTTGCTAGGGTGGACCTCTCCTGGATAAACACCCTGTCCTCATGCTAATGAGGACAAGAGCCTCTTGCCCATAACTCTGGTCCAGTGGTTGTGGGGTCTGCAGGCAGGGGGATTAGTGGGATCTGGAAGCCAGCTTTAATCATAAGGAAAGGAGGAGAGGGTATTCCCACCTCCTAAAGCATACCAGGCCACATGTCCCTTACTTGGGGCAAGTAGCCTTGTCATGGTGGACCTCCCCTGGTAAAGCACCTTTTCCCCATGTTGATGAGGACAAGGGCCTCTTGCCCACAACCAGGGACCAGTGGTTATGGGGGCTATGGGCAGGGGGCTTATTGGGACTTGGAAGTCTGGTTCAATAATAGGGAAAGAAGGAGAGGGCACGCATATGCCCCCCCTCCCAAACCATATAAGGCCGCATGCCCTAACTTGGGGGGATACCTTGCCAGGGTGGACCTCCCCTGATAAAAACACTTTGTCCCCATGTTATTGAGGACAAGGGCCTCTTGAACATAACCCTGACCCGGCGATTGTGGGGGTCTGCGTGCAGGGGTCTTATCAGAATCTGGAAGCCCCCTTTATTAATAAGAAAAGGAGGAAAGGGCAAGTGGTGTGCGCTCCCTCCAAACATACCAAGATGGGGAATGACTTGTCGGGGGGACAAGGGGTCCCAATGATACTAGTTTCAATTCCCCCCCTCACATGAATGAGCATGGGGTACATAGTATAAAAGATTGTAATCTAAAAATAAACACATCTAAACATTTGGCAAGTCCTTTATTTTAAAAAAAGTGCCTCGTAAATCCATCATCAATCACATCATCCAAGGATGCAGATCCATGTCAATCACAATGCAGGATGGTCAATGACCCGCCATTTGACGACCCTCCAAAAGAAAAAAAAAATGCAGCTACTGAGATATGTTCTGCTCCTTCAATTGTCACCTGTCCCACCCCTATTGCTTTCATGGCCATGGATTCCCAGCCATGTAAGTCAATGGGGCTGCCAAATGAAAAGTCTGACGGATGACAGCTGGCCAAGTGGATGGGGTCTCCAAGTGAGAAACATTGACCATACTGTATATGGATAAGCCCATATATAGTCAATGATGTCACCGGGATTACCCCCCTACGGGATTACGATCTCCCCAGCCATGTACCTCAATGGGGCTGGTGATGCTACTGGTTGTAAAGGACTCTGCGAAGCCTTCACCCACTGGCATCCCTAACAACCTTGACATAGCAGGAGGTATAGGAAGGAAATGGGTAAATGTAAAGTAGACAGCACCTTCAAGAGCTTAGTCCACCCAAAGCTTATATTTCGGTTCCTTATACAGTATCTCAGGGTTTCTGAGAGTGAGTTCCTAGGCCATGACAACGGAAAAGGGTTCATTATGAAATATGCAGCAGGAATGAGACTATTCTGAGATCCAACCCAGGACTCAGGGAAGGGCAGAGGGGTTTCATTCCCTCAAGAGATAAGAGAAGCCATCAGGTGCTACTCATCAAATTCCACTTATAACTGAAACATTAGATGGATTGATCCTTTAAGCAATACAACGTACTATACACATCTGGGTACACTTTGTGCATCAATCTACAAAATTCCTCACGTTGGTGGTATTTGGATGGCATCAGAAGTTCCCTCACCTGTATACGCATAGTGTACGAGGGCTTTTAGAGCATCTGGGTCCACGCCTTCCATTTTGATCTCCTCCTCCTTAGCTTCGCGGACATCATTTGTAAACATTGCAGCAAAGTAGTCAGAGACGGCACTCAGGACCAACCTAGAGAGAAAGGTGTTCATTATTTTAATTTATGTCTAACTGAGTCTCCGTTCTACGATAGATACAGTGTCATAACTCCCAACCGTCTCCAGTTTCTGGGTTTTTAAGCTAATCTTGGGGTTCAGAGGACCCATCCTATGTCCCAGTGCCAGGTGCTGGGACGCGTGCACCTGCACCCAATGCCAATATCTAACTGACGTCTTTGCAGTAGAGTTGGGAGCACCTATCTCCACCATTTCTAGTCATATGGCTAAAATATAACATGACAGAGCCTCTAGGGAAGTCAGGGATACGCTCCATCAATGTGCTCTGAGGCATTATGTTGGGCCTAAGTCTGAAGGGTGATAAGGGGGTGAAGGAAGAGTGCTGATCTGAGGCCTGAAGAGGGGCTGATTGGGGGCAGAGCTGAGGTCTGAATGTTATGGGGTGATAATCTAAGGTCTGAATGTTAAGGAGGATGATCTATGACTGGGATGTTAAGGGAGGATGATATGGGGTTTAAATTTTAGGGATTGGGGGGATGGGCTGATCTGGGGTCTGAATGTTAAGGAGGAGATGATCCAAGGTCTAGATTTTAGGAGCAGCTGTTCTGAGGTCTGTATATCAAGGGGGTATCTAAGGGCCATGTGTTAGAGGAAAAGATATGGGGTCTAAAATTTAAGGGAGTGATCTAGGGTTTGAATATTAAGCGGGCATGATTTGGGGCCTAAATATTGTGGAGATTGAATATTATTGTATATGGCCTGAATTTTAAGGAAGAGGGAGTCTGCATTTTAAGGATGGGGGGGGGGAGCTGTTATCTAAGGTTATTTTTGTTCCACATAACTCTGTCCCTTTCTTGAAATGAGTGGCTGGTAGGATGTGCTTCCCCCATCCCAAGAGTAAGGAAAGACTGGAATCCCCATTACTTTTTAATACTTTAAGTGTCCCCGTATAAAATTCACCCTTACTTCCTGCCTTGGTGACTAACCTACAACCGTCTGATCTACCACCTCACTGACAACAATCTTCTTGACCCCTTACCATCTGGTCTCCACTGAAATTACCCATCTAAAACTCAATGATGACTTACAAACTTCTAACATCAATGGTCACCACTCCATGCTCATACCATTAGATCCCTCTGCTACCTTAGACTCAGTTGTCCACACACTCCATTCCCTTGACTTCCAAGACTCTGCTCTGTTCCTCCTATCTATCTAAATGCTCTTTCAATGTCACCTATATCTCTATCTCCTCCTCTTCTCTTTCTGTAGGGGCCCCCCAAGGCTCTGTCCTCAGACCCCTTTGATTGTCAAACTACACTTCCTCACTTGGTTGATTATTAGCTTCCTATGGCTATCAAAACCATCTCCATGCTGATGACACTCAAATCAATGTCTTTACTGATCATTCCCTCACTAATTTACCACCGGACATATTAGTATGGATGTCACACCACTTTCTAAAATTAAATCTTTCCAAAATTGAACTCGTAATACCACCTGCCATGCCCCCCCTCCCAACTTCTCCATCAAGATCCAAAGGAAAAACTATCGGTCCCTCATGCCAGGGTGCTAAGTGTAATCCTGGACTATTTCTTCTTCTCCACTTTACCAACTGCTCAGTGTCCATCGATCTTCTCAGCCAATCCCTTCACTGGCTCCCAATTACCAAAAGCATTAAAATACTAACAACAGCTTACAAAGCCATCCATAGTTCTGCTCCAAATGACATCACCAACTTCATCTCAAAATATCACCTAAAGTGTCCTCTCTGCTCCTCCAAAGACCTCCTACTCTAAAGCTCTTTCATCATCTCTTCCAATGGCTATATCACAAGATTCATCTCAAAATATCACCTAAAGTGTCATCTCTGCTCCTCCCAAGACCTCCTGCTCTATAGCTTTTTTATCATCTCTTCTCATGGCTACATCATCAACCTCATCTCAAAATAACACCCAAACCTTCCTCTATGCTCCTCTTAAGATCTCCTGCTTTATAGTTCGGTCATGAACTCCTCCCATGGCTACATCATCAACCTCATCTCAAAATATCACCCAAACCGTCCTCTATGCTCCTCCCAAGACCTACTGTTCTAAAGCTCTTTTATCATCTCCTCACAAGCTTCATCTCAAAATATCACCCAATGTGTCATCTCTGCTCCTCCCAAGACCTCCTGCTCTATAGCTTTTCATCATCTGCTCTCATGGCTACATCATCAACCTCTTCTCAAAATAACACCCAAACCTTCCTCTATGCTCCTCCCACGATCTCCTGCTTTATAGTTTGGTCATCAACTCCTCCCATGGCTACATCATCAACTTCATCTCAAAATATCACCCAAACCATCCTCTATGCTCCTCCCAAAACCTCCTGCTCTATAGTTTTTTCATCATCTCCTCTCATGGCTACATCATCAACCTCATCTCAAAATAACACCCAAACCGTCCTCAATGCTCCTCCCAAGATCTCCTGCTCTGAAGCTCTTTTATCATCTCCTCCAATGGCTACATCACAAGCTTCATCTCAAAATATCACCCAATGTGTCATCTCTGCTCCTCCCAAGACCTCCTGCTCTATAGCTTTTTTCATCATCTCCTCTCATGGCTACATCATCAACTTCATCTCAAAATAACACCCAAACCGTCAGCAATGCTCCTTCCAAGACCTCCTGCTTTATAGTTTGGTCATCAACTCCTCCCATGGCTACATCATCAACTTCATCTCAAAATATCACCCAAACCATCCTCTATGCTCCTTCCAAGACCTCCTGCTCTATAGCTTTTTCATCATCTCCTCCCATGGCTACATCACCAACCTCATCTCAAAATATCACCCAAACCATCCTCTATGCTCCTCCCAAAACCTCCTGCTCTATAGTTTTTTCATCATCTCCTCTCATGGCTACATCATCAACCTCATCTCAAAATAACACCCAAACCGTCCTCAATGCTCCTCCCAAGATCTCCTGCTCTGAAGCTCTTTTATCATCTCCTCCAATGGCTACATCACAAGCTTCATCTCAAAATATCACCCAATGTGTCATCTCTGCTCCTCCCAAGACCTCCTGCTCTATAGCTTTTTCATCATCTCCTCTCATGGCTACATCATCAACTTCATCTCAAAATAACACCCAAACCGTCAGCAATGCTCCTTCCAAGACCTCCTGCTTTATAGTTTGGTCATCAACTCCTCCCATGGCTACATCATCAACTTCATCTCAAAATATCACCCAAACCATCCTCTATGCTCCTTCCAAGACCTCCTGCTCTATAGCTTTTTCATCATCTCCTCCCATGGCTACATCACCAACCTCATCTCAAAATATTACTCAAACCATCCTCTCCACTCGTTCTGAGACCTCTTGCTTTATAGCTCTGTCATCATCTCCTCCCGTGGCTACATCACCAACTTCATCTCAAAATATCACCTAAATCGCCCTCTCAGCTCCTCCCGAGATTTGCTCTTTAGTTCCCTCATCACCTCCTCCCGAGATCTCCTACTCTGTAGTTCCCCCATCACCTCCCATGCTCACCTCCAGGACTTTTCAAGAGCCTCTCCTATCCTCTGGAACTCCCTATTCCAATCTGTCCAGCTATCTCCCACTCTGTCCACCATTGGGGGATCCCTGAAAATGCATCTCTTCAGGAAGGCTTATCCCACCTCCACCTAACAACTGAATTTTACTTTCTCAATCAACTCATCCCCATCATAATAAAAGAACATAAATAAATTCATACCTTTCATAAGTTCTCCTTTGGAGTGCCCCCTCACCTGCTGTCCTAGGCACCTGCCCACATGTGTACCGGATATAGTGACCCTGTTAGAGCAGATCATGTAGAATCTCTTAAAGGGGATTTACCTGTGTGCAGGTATTTTATAATTCCCGGCGATCAGCAGGACATCACACAGCTGCTTCTGCTGCAGGTAGTTCTCCATCTTTCGGAAGGTTTGCTCGGCATGGTTTAAGCTCTGGAAAATACTCGTCCGAAGCACCGGTGGTCATTCTACTGGGACAGGGGCTGGAGTCCGGGAGCCTGGCGGAAGAAGAAGAGTATGATGAGCAATCAACCTCCACTCAGTCTACATAACATCCTAACTTTGTAGCATTACAATCGTGTGTCCTCCATTCTAAAGGCGACTGTGCCGTATTTGGCATCCGTGGCAGATGCATTTTTAAAGGGGACCTGTCATTAGAACTCGGGCTTCGCTTAAATCAATATAGGAGCTTGCCATGAATGTGAAACTGATCTGAGCTTCTTTAATTGAGCCAAAGCCTAGGCAATGGTCACAAGGTCTCCATAAGTGTCTAAAGATGAGATCTGAGTCTCTTGCATTGCCTCCCTGCCTGGGTTGAATACATGTGAAGTCTGGGGTAGAGGAATAATCTGCAATACTTACCTAATTAGTTGCTCCAACTTGTTGATGGGCCTTCCTCATGTACAGTGAAGGACTATTGGTCCTGTATTCTACATGATGACCACGAATGAGCTCAGGCATGTTTGGATCCTAGTCTGAACCCACTTGGGCCATCTCACAAAGAACGTGTCACAGCTCTCCGCCAATCACAACCGGTTGAGGCATGCCCCGCCCTGCAGCAGCAAGTATGCACACCCCTGAGGAATGTCTCATCCACTTATAATTGGTAGGGCCCAGTAACAGCTTCTTGGTGGGTTCAGACTAGGATCCCAACACGCCTGAGCTCATTCCTGTTGATGGCGTTAGCAAGCCACCGCCAGAGCATCTTAGAGAAGAGGCTTTAGGGTACTGATCACGAAGCATGGAGGACGCCAGCTGGGGAAAGTATCCTTGAATTGGGGTAAGGGGCCTGCAAGAGTCTTTGTGCCTGCAGTGAGGCCGCCCATGTAATGCATATATGTGGTGGCCAAGAGAAATCAGAAATCCCCCCTCCTAGCACTAATTTCCCCAACAAATGTCCCCTCCTAGCACAAATCCCCCTCATTCATCCCTGCTAGCACAAATCCAACCCCCCCAACCTCCCTTCCTAACAGAAATCTCCCCCTCCTAGCACTAATTCTACTCCCAAATTTCCCCTACTAGCACAAATCCCCCCCTATTCATCCTTACTAGCACAAATACAACCTCCCTTCCTAACAGAAATCTCCCTCCTAGCACTAATTTCCCCACCAAATGTCCCCTCCTAGCACAAATCCAACCCCCCCCCCCAACCTCCCTTCCTAACAGAAATCCCCCTCTCCCTAGCACTAATTCTCCCCCCAAATTTCCCCTCCTAGCACAAATCCCCCCCCCCCCCCATTCATCCCTACTAGCACAAATCCAACCTCCCTACCTAACAGAAATCCCCCTTCTAGCACTAATTCTCCCCCAAAATTTCACCTCCTAGCAGAAATCACCCCCAATCATCCCTACTAGCACAAATCCCCCCAATCATCACTACTAGCACAACCCCCCCCCCATCATCCCTACTAGCACAAATCTCCCCCCAATCATCCCTACTAGCACAAATCCCCCCCAATCATCCCTACTAGCACAACCCCCCCCCCATCATCCCTACTAGCACAAATCCTCCCTAATCATCTCTACTAGCACAAATCCCCCCCCCCAATCATCCCTACTAGCACAAATCCTCCCCAATCATCCCTACTAGCACACATCGACCCCATCCAACCTCCCTTCCTAACAGAAATCCCCCCTCCTAGCACTAATTATCCAGCCAAATTTCCTCTCCTAGCAGAAATCCCCCTCTAATCATCCCTACTAGCACAAATCCACCCCCAACCTCCCTAACAGAAATCCCCCCTCCTAGCACTAATTTTCCCCCCCAAATTTCCCCTCCTAGCAGAAATCCCCCCCCCCCCACATTCATCCCTACTAGCACAAGTCCACCCCCCAACCTCCCTTCCTAACAGGAATCCCCCTCCTAGCACTACTTTCCCCAACAAATGTCCCGTCCTAGCACAAATCCCCCCCCCCCCCCCCACTATTCATCCCTACTAGCACAAATCAAACCCCCCAACCTTCCTTTCTAACAGCAATCCCCCCTCCCAGCACTAATTCTCCCCCTAAATTCCCCCTCCTTGCACAAATCTCCCCTAATCATCCCTACTAGCACAAATCCACCCCCCCCAACCTCCCTTCTTAACAGAAATCTCCCCTCCTAGCTCTAATTTCCCAAACAAATGTCCCCGCCTAGCACAAATCCCCCCCCCCTTCATTCATTCCTACTAGCACAAATCCAACCCCCCAACCTCCCTTCCTAACAGAAATCCCACTCCTAGCACTAATTATCCTCCCAAATTTCCCCTCCTAGCACAAATCCCCCCCAATCATCTCTAATAGCACAATTCAGCCCCCAACCTCACTTCTTAACAGAAATCCCCCCTCCTAGCACTAATTATCCCCCCAAATTTCCCCTCCTAGCAGAAATCCCCCCCAATCATCCCTACTACCACAAATCCCCCCCTAATCATCCCTACTAGCACAAATCCCCCCCCCAATAATCCCTACTAGCACAAATCCCCCCCCCCAACCTCCCTTCTTAACAGAAATCTCCCTTCCTAGCACTAATTATCCCTCCAAATTTCCTCTCCTTGCAGAACCCCCCCTCCCCAATCACCCCTACTAGTACAAATCACCCCCCCCCCTCCTCCAATCATCCCTACTAGTACAAATCCACCCCCCCCAATCATCCCTACTAGTACAAATCCACCCCCCCTCCAATCATCCCTACTAGTACAAATCCACCCCCCCCTCCAATCATCCCTACTAGTACAAATCCACCCCCCCCCCATCATCCCTACTAGTACAAATCCACCCCCCCCCCAATCATCCCTACTAGTACAAATCCACCCCCCCCCTCCAATCATCCCTACAAGCACAAATCTAACCTCCCTTCCTAACAGAAATCCACCCTGCTAGTACAAATCCCCCCTCCAAATCACCCCTTCTAGCACAACCCCCCCAAATCCCCAACCGGGCCCTCCTGCCCGCCCCTTATCCTGGCCCTGGGTGCCATTAAGAATGGTTAGGATCTGGTGAAACGTGTCATTGGGAGGTAATTATAATGCCGTATGATGTGGGTTGTCAGCGAGCGCCGTGTTCATGGCTAATACATCACCGCGCAGAACGCGATTTTATTCCATTAACCTCTCTGAATAAAATAAATATTTGCCGGCTGGTTCGTCACGCCGGCTGTTTATTCTTCTGAATGTCGCCGCGTGCGTTTCTCTCCCTCATTGTTCAGATACAACTAGTTCTCTGCTTTGTGCTCAAGGCCATTCTGGAAATAAACCAGAGCCAGGCAATAAACACTTTCCATTTCTGGGGGAAAATCTGCACATATTTGACCTTCCCTGCACCCCCCTCATCATCATTCTATTTTTCAAATGAAACCCTTCTATTTTCATTCCATACTTTATTTTAGACTCAAAAGGTATAAGGTACAGTATGTGAGCGCACTAAAAGGAGCAGCACAATAGGCAACCAGAGAAAACCTTAAAACAAAATAATAAATCACAGCGCAGCGCAAAAAAAAAAAAAATATTCTTTTAAGGTGCCTCAACGATGAAGTAGATGAAGATGGATAAATGAGTATAAAATATATATAGAAATGTTCCAACAGTGACAATAGTGCTCTGAAGGTGCCTACTTCAAAGGTATTCCGGTGCTTGTGCAAATGGGTATAGTAAAATTGCGCACTCACCAGATGCGCAACATAAATGCACATATGGATATAGATCCAGATGTCCTCTCAAGGAGATCAGGGTAGACCAGGTAGTAGGTAATCCTCCCTCTGAAGGGTAAGTGGCACACCAGATAATTCCAGGGCTTTACGATGATCCAAATCAGCCAGAGGTTCCCTGAAGGGTTTGGTGGGTGTAGCTTCCTGGATATACAGGAGATCCCCCCTCTGGGCACTGGAATGGACGTGTGATCTTGAATGGGCTTCTGCAAATGAATTACTCCACCTGCTTGTATAGTATCGGTCCAGGGGTGGACTGACCATTTGGAAACTCGGGCACTGCCCGAGGGCCCGGGGTCAGTAGGGGGCCCCATGAGATGCCCCTGGTACCTTTTTCATAGGCTTTTTTGAGCTTGGGAAAGGACTCAGGGGCCCCATGAGTTGTCAGTCCGCCACTGTATCGGTCAGATCGTAGCCGCTGCCTGGGAAGTCCCTCAGCTTCCTCCCGCTCAGGTTGAGGATCCCGGTGATGAGCGCCTCCTCCAGGGCCCGGTCCAAGCTCCTCGCCGTGTTCTGGTGAATGGTTCCCGTGCTCCAGTGCGGTCCATGGGGGAAGCTGTTAAACCGGGATCCTCATCCTGAGCAGGAGGAAGCTGAGGGACTTCGATCTGACCGATACTACACAAGCGGGTGGAGTAATTTGTTTCCAGTACCCAGAGAGGGGATCTCCTGTATATCCAGGAAGCTGCACCCACCAAACCCTTCAGGGGATCTCTGGTTTTTTTAGACTTCTTGGTGTCATCACTGGGTCTTAAGGCTTCTCTATGCGATGCAGGCAGATCGTGGCTGGTGGGAGGGGCCTATATGAAAGAGGCAGGCCAGGGACAGTTAGGTTGGGGAGGAAAGGGGTATATGATGCTGGACATCCTCCAGCCAGGAAATGAGGTAGAATCTATCCACACACAGTTGTACTGGCTCCTCTCCCGTGCTGAAACTGCTTATGGCTGGTGAAAGGGCCTGGACAGGGGGCTTTATATAGCTTTCTTAAAACTGTACCCGGCCTCAGTACTCCTCCCCAGAGCCCTTAGTCCTCATGCAAGCAGTGGGCTGGCTCTTGGGAGGAGTTATACAAATATCATCATTGGATCTCTGTGCTTCTCTATGCAATGCAAGTGGATCATGGCTGATGGGAGGGGCCAGTCAAGGTGCTCTTCATAGCTTCCTGAAAACTGCACCGTGCCTCAGTTCTCCTCCCAAGAACCCTCAGTCCTGAAGCAAGAAGTGGGCTGGCTGCTGGGAGGAGTTATACAAATATCATCATTGGATCTCTGTGCTTCTCTATGCAATGCAAGTGGATCATGGCTGATGGGAGGGGCTGGCAGGTTGCTGAACATAGCCTCAGTACTCCTCTCAACAGCCCTCAGGTCTGATTCAAGCATTGAGAGGAGCTATGCAAATATCTTTACCGGATCTCTGTCATGCTCTATGCAATGCATGTGGATCATGGCTGGTGGGAGGGGCCGGCAGGTTGCTGAACATAGCCTCAGACTCCTCTCAAGAGCCCCCAGTCCTGAAGCAAGCAGTAGGCTGGCTTCTGGGAGGAGTTATGCAAATATCTTCACTGGATCTCTGTGCTTCTTTATGCAATGCATGTGGATCATGGCTGATGGGAGGGGCCGGCAGGTTGCTGAACATAGACTCAGACGCCTCTCAAGGGCCCTCATTCCTGAAGCAAGCAGAGGGCTGGCTTCTGGGAGGAGTTATGAAAATATCTTCACTGGATCTCTGTGCTTCTCTATGCACTGCATGAGGATCGTGGCTGGTAGCAGGGGCCGGCTGGTTGCTGAAGATAGCCTCAGACTCCTCTCAAGAGCCCCCAGTCCTAAAGCAAGCAGTAGGCTGGCTGCTGGGAGGAGTTATGCAAATATCTTCACTGGATCTCTGTGCTTCTTTATGCAATGCATGTGGATCATGGCTGGTGGGAGGGGCCAGAAGGTTGCTGAACATAGCCTCAGACTCCTCTCAAGAGCCCCCAGTCCTGAAGCAAGCAGTGGGCTGGCTGTTGGGAGGAGTTATGCAAATATCACCGGATCTCTGTGATTCTCTATGCAATGCATGTCCTCAGTCCTGATGCAAGCAGTGGGAGGAGTTATGCAAATATTAAAACGCCTTGATGGGTGGAAGCCAGTCTGAAGGAGTGGGCGGTCCTAGGGAGGCTTCATTTGCATGCGGACCACTCTAGGTAACGCCCTTATGTGATGCTGAACCTCCATGAATGAAAGAACTGAAATCCAATGAATGGAAAGGGGCGGGCCGATGGGAGGAGTTCTGCGACTATCAAAATGCCATGATGAGTCCAGGGTAGGATGCGTTTGCACGAAGAACGCTTCATTCAACACGGACGCGCTGCTCAGCTTCCATGATTGATAGGGACCTTTCTAATGAATGAAAGGGGCGGGGCCAGGGGACTGTCAGGCTGAGGAGGAAAGAGCTAGATGATGCCGGACCTCCCACAGCCCGGAAATGAGGCGGCGCTCTCTCTGACTTGCTGTGACTTTTGTTGTGAGAAGCTCACAGTGTGCGGTGAAACCAGAGGAAGCCATTCCCCAGCTGGATATTAAAGCCGGGATCCCGGCGCTGCAAGGCACACGAGCCAATCGCCTCCAAAGTGCTTCGGACCGATTTCTTTTTTTCCCCGGCGCGACTTTGTTTAGCGAAGTGATAATAATTCGCCCGAACAGCCGCCTCCCCCCTCCCCGTCCTCTCCCGGCCGAGGAGTTATTACTGGCTGCAGGCGAGAACATAATTATATTTGAAATTAAAGTTCTGCGGGGGGGGGGGGGGGGGGAGGGGGGGTGGAAAATTGCAATTCCGAAATCAATTGCGCCGATCGATCAATTATTCATCTCTGCTCTGGCGGACTAAGGCGGTGGGATGCCGGGAGCCGCGGCGAATCCCGTCTCTCCCCCCCTCGGGGTTCCTCCGATGACTTCCCTAATCACCCCCCCATTGAAGAGGAGAGGCTGGAGGGGGGGCTGAAGTGTCGGCTCTCCCGGCTCAGAACGCTTTTCCTGGCGGCGATCTCATTGTGAAGAGGCAATAAGCAGATCGCGCTGTGCGCTAATTGTCCTCCCGCCGCGCGGCGAGGAGCGCGTTTTGTTCCGCTACGCCACCGCCGGCTTCTTTCCTTTCCTCTTTATTTCTCCTATATGACCCAAAGCGGGGACTTTAGGGACCCATTAACCCCTTCAAACGGCGAGAAGGAAACATTTATTACATCGCAGGTTACCAGTTGGTAGATAAGGCGGCTGCATTAGTTTTCTTTCATGGGCTTTCTTTCCTTTATTTTCAGCTGGTGATCCAGCCAAAAAGTCTGCTTTCTTAACCGCCTCCCACCCGCCATATAAGGTAATGACGGGCGCAAGGCGGTTCTCTCGTTCTGGGAGGATGTCATATGACGTCCTCCCACTCTAGCTGCACGTGCGCGGCTCCGGGAGCGCGCAGCGCGGTGATTGGTGGTGAGCTGTGTCCCAGGAACGTCATTGGGGTTGATTTACTAAATAGGCTGCGCACCCCAAGTGCAGTTTCTCCAGATCTGAGGGGAACAGCATTTTTGCTTGTGCGTGATTGGATGAAAGAAATGAGCAGAGCTCCGCCTCATTTAAAAGCTTCAACACAGATATCAAGCAACTGCATTTGGAGTGCACAGCCTATTTGCCTCGAGCCCCATTGTCTTCTTACACTTCAAATGATTGGAAACACATCCTCCGCACTGCATCTAGCTGACGTAAAATTGCGGTGGATCCAATTTCTTTTTATTATTGAAGAGTTAAGCTGCCTGTGGATGGTGCCGAGTCAGCAGGTGACTCCTGCTGTCCAGACAGACTGGGTCTAAGGAGGTATGTCAATGCCTAAAGCTGCATTTGAAACAGAACAACCGTCTACAGCAGGGGTCTCCGAACTTTCTACACAAAGGGCCTGGACCCTCAGACTTTAGAGGAGCCGGACTGTAGCCAGCAGGAGTAGAAAATGCCCCATCATTGGTTTCAAAGGGAGGAATAGGGCCAGGGGCGGACTGACCATTTGGAAACTCGGGCACTGGGTCAGTAGGGGGCCCCATGAGATGCCCCTGGAACCTTTTTCATAGGCTTTTTTGATTTTGGGCAAGGACACAGGGGCCCCATGATCCCCTATTGCCCGGTGGCCCCATGAGTTGTCAGTCCGCCCCTGAATAGGGCCCCATTGTTGGTATCAGTGAGAAGTATAAAGCCCCATTGATGGTGTCAGTAGGGGGCATGGTGCTCCATCATTGGTGACAGTTGGTGGAATAGTGCCCCAAGAGCCAGATAAACACAAGCAAAGGGCCACATCCAGCCCCTGGGCCAAAGTTTGGAGACCTCTGGTCTACAGCAGGGGTCTCCAAACTTTCTAAACAAAGGGCCAGTTTAGTGTCCCTCAGACTTTTGAGGGGCCGGACTGTAGCCAGTGGGAGTAGAAAATGCCCCAGCATTGGTGCCCCATCATTGGTTTCAAAGGGAGGAATAGGGCCCCATTGTTGGTATCAGTGAGAAGTATAATGCCCCATTGATGGTGTCAGTAGGGGGAATGGTGCTCCATCATTGGTGACAGTTATTTGAATAGTGCCCCAAGGGCCAGATAACCACAAGCAAAGGGCCACATCCAGCCCCTGGGCAAAGTTTGGAGACCTCTGGTCTAGAGCAGGGGTCTCCAAACTTTCTAAACAAAGGGCCAGATCCCTCAGACATTTCAAAGGGGCTGGACTGTAGCCATTGGCAGTAGAAAATGCCCTGGCATCAGTGCCCCATCACTGATGGGGCAAGAAAAGGGCCCCATTGTTGATATCAGTGAGAAGTATAATGCCCCATTGATGGTGTCAGTAGGGGGAATGGTGCTCCATCATTGGTGACGGTGGAATAGTGCCCCAAGGGCCAGATAAACTCAAGCAAAGGGCCACATTCGGTCCCCGGGCCAAAGTTTGGAGACCTCTGGTCTACAGCAGGGGTCTCCAAACTTTCTAAACAAAGGGCCAGGTCCCTCAGACATTAGAGGGGTCGGACTGTAGCCAGTGGGAGTAGAAAATGCCCCGGCATCAGTGCCCCATCATTGGTTTCAAAGGGAGGAATTGTGTTCCATTGTTGGTATCAGTGAGAAGTATAAAGCCCCATTGATGGTGTCAGTAGGGGGAATGGTGCCCCAAGGGCCAGATAAACTCAAGCAAAGGGCCACATCAAAGTTTGGAGACCTCTGGTCTAGAGCAGGGGGTCTCCAAACTTTCTAAACAAAGGGCCAGTTTACTGTCCTTCAGACTGTGGCCATTGGGAATTGAAAAGGTCCCGACATCAGTAGGAATAAACCATGCCCCTTCTTTGGTGTCAGTTGGAGGAATGGCGCCCCGTCGTTGGAGTCCTTAGGAGGAATTGTGCCCCATCATTGATGTCATGGGGACTCTTCTTTTGGTGTCAGTGGGAAGAATGGCGCCCCATCATTGGAGCCTTTAGGAATTGTGCTCCATCATTGATGTCATGGGGACCCTTCTTTGGTGTCAGTGGGAGAAATGGTGCCCCATTGCTGGTGTCATTGGTAGTAATTGTGTCCCATTGTTGGTATAAGTGAGAAGAAAAGTGTTCCATTGTTGATATTGTTGATAGAAGTATAATGCCCCATTGATGGTGTCAGTAGGGGGAATGGTGCTCCAACATTGGTGACAGTTGGTGGAATAGTGTCCCAAGGGCCAGATAAACTCAAGCAAAGGGCCACATCCGGCCCCTGGGCCAAAATTTGGAGACCTCTGGTCTAGAGCAGGGGTCTCCAAACTTTCTAAACAAAGGGCCAGTTTACTGTCCTTCAGACTGTGGCCCTTGGGAATAGAAAAGGTCCCGACATCAGTAGGAATAAACCATGCCCCTTCTTTGGTGTCAGTGGGAGGAATGGCGCCTCATTGCTGGTGTCATTGGTAGTAATTGTGCCCCATCGTTGGAGTCCTTGGGAGGAATTGTGCCCCATCATTGATGTCACGAGGACCCTTCTTTGGTGTCAGCGGGAGGAATGGCGCCGCATTGCTGGTGTCATTGGTAGTAATTGTGCCCCATCGTTGGAGTCCTTGGGAGGAATTGTGCCCCATCATTGATGTCACGAGGACCCTTCTTTGGTGTCAGCGGGAGGAATGGCGCCCCATCGTTGGAGTTCTTAGGAATTGTGCTCCATCATTGATGTCATGGGGACCCTTCTTTGGTATCAGCGGGAGAAATGGCGCCCCATTGCTGGTGTCATTGGTAGTAATTGTGCCCCGTTGTTGGTGTCATTGGGAGGAATTGTGCCCCATCATTGATGTCACGAGGACCCTTCTTTGGTGTCAGCAGGAGGAATGGCGCCCCATCGTTGGAGTTCTTAGGAATTGTGCTCCATCATTGATGTCATGGGGACCCTTCTTTGGTATCAGCGGGAGAAATGGCGCTTATTGCTGGTGTCATTGGTAGTAATTGTGCCCCGTTGTTGGTGTCATTGGGAGGAATTGTGCCCCATCATTGATGTCACGAGGACCCTTCTTTGGTGTCAGCAGGAGGAATGGCGCCCCATCGTTGGAGTTCTTAGGAATTGTGCTCCATCATTGATGTCATGGGGACCCTTCTTTGGTATCAGCGGGAGAAAAGAATGGCGCCCCATTGCTGGTGTCATTGGTAGTAATTGTGCCCCGTTGTTGGTGTCATTGGGAGGAATTGTGCCCCATCATTGATGTCACGAGGACCCTTCTTTGGTGTCAGCAGGAGGAATGGCGCCCCATCGTTGGAGTTCTTAGGAATTGTGCTCCATCATTGATGTCATGGGGACCCTTCTTTGGTATCAGCGGGAGAAATGGCGCTTATTGCTGGTGTCATTGGTAGTAATTGTGCCCCATCGTTGGAGTCCTTGGGAGGAATTGTGCCCCATCATTGATGTCACGAGGACCCTTCTTTGGTGTCAGCAGGAGGAATGGCGCCCCATCGTTGGAGTTCTTAGGAATTGTGCTCCATCATTGATGTCATGGGGACCCTTCTTTGGTATCAGCGGGAGAAATGGCGCTTATTGCTGGTGTCATTGGTAGTAATTGTGCCCCATCGTTGGAGTCCTTGGGAGGAATTGTGCCCCATCATTGATGTCACGAGGACCCTTCTTTGGTGTCAGCAGGAGGAATGGGCGCCCCATCGTTGGAGTTCTTAGGAATTGTGCTCCATCATTGATGTCATGGGGACCCTTCTTTGGTATCAGCGGGAGAAATGGCGCTTATTGCTGGTGTCATTGGTAGTAATTGTGCCCCGTTGTTGGTGTCATTGGGAGGAATTATGCCCCATTGCTGGTATCAGTGGATGAAATAGTGACCCAAGGGCCGGATAAAAAGCAAGCTAAGGGCCCCCTCCGACCGCAGTTTGGAGACCACTGGTCTAGGGGACAAGCGAACGTTATGCATTGAACAATGCTGGATATGAGGTGAACGTTGCACTTTTCGATCTTTGCCACTGCCGGGAAACTTAGTTTTTGGGATTTGGGATATAAAACACAAAAACATAATAGGATTACTTGGAGTACAAACTCCATGCGGGGGGCCCAGTCTATTTCCATATTCAGCTCAGATAATAATGAGCGAGCGTTGTCTCATTCCGGTAATGGTAATGAGTCGCAGGGGGTGCGTTCTTGAACCCACTGGGAGTTCTCGTAAAATCCTTTCCTCCCGCCATCCATTCTGATGACAATAGGCCTGAGGATTATTTCAGGCGGTTGAGTCGCTGTCTGTGAAAGGATAAACTCATCCAAACGTCCGAATGGTCTTAACGTTCGGTGGTGCAGCGTCAGCGTGTCATGCGAGGTCGTCCTGCAGACCGCCAAAACCGAGCGGGCACCAGGAGCAGGAAAGATAAAGCGGCCGTATTGTCTAATGACGTCTGCGCGCAGCGAGGATTGTGTCTGTGCTGTAAGCCGGTGACAGATAAGATGTCACAATGGAACACGTGTGGAGCGAACCGAAAATAGAACTTGTCATACTATGAAAAGAAATCGTAAACAACGTCGAACGAATCGCGGGGAAGAGCTGACGCGCTCGTTTCTCATTGTGGATCTGTCAAAGCCATGGGTTTGGGAGTCAAGACACTCGAAATTCATACGTCTCGTTCATATATTGAGGAGAATCAAATGATACGCGATTCCTCTTCTTTATTTTCCGAGCCGCGTGTTGCCGGTTGGCGGGCTGCCTTACGTGTGGCCAACCCATAACGAAACACTGACCTTCTGGGCAATACGGGACCTTGCCTGATGAAGCATGCCAGTGCGTGGGTGGCGGGTGGAGACTGACCCCCTGTCCACCCTAATGGCTGTGTTGTTTCACCCACCTCACTCCCAGAGGTTCCATACCAGGGGCGGACTGACCATTCGAGCACTCGGGTCAGTAGGGAGCCCCATGAGATGCCCCTGGTACCTTTTATAGGCTTTTTTGGGTGTGCTTTGAGTGTGGGCAAGGACACAGGGGCCCCATGATCCCCTATTGCCTGGGGGCCCCATGAGTTGTCAGTCCGCCCCTGTTCCAGACGCTGGCCTACCTTTTTCAGGCCAGACAACCAGGGGACACCAGTAGTCATTCTCTTTGGAGCAGCATTCTCACCAAAAAAAAAGGAACCACGAGGCTGGATGTGGTCAACATTCTTTACTGAAAGCCTCAATCAATGACATGGCTCAGACCCCGACACAATTTGGACTCTTAGTCCCAGGCCCTGCCGGTGGGGTGTTTGTGTCTCTGCAAGAAGCACTCACTCCTTGTAGGCCTGATGTTCTTCCTGGGCTATGGGTGGTAGGAACAGGAGGGTATACTGAGCCGCGTGTTGCCGGTTGGCGGGCTGCCTTACGTGTGGCCAACCCATAACGAAACACTGACCTTCTGGGCAATACGGGACCTTGCCTGACGACTCGTACCACTGCATGGGTGGAGGGTGGAGACTGACCCCCTGTCCACCCTCCTGGCTGTGAGGTTTCACCCACCTCACTCCCAGAGGTTCCAGACGCTGGCCTACCTTGTCCAGGCCAGACAGCCAGGGGACACCAGTAGAACTCCCTCTCTTCAGAGCAGCATTCTTACCAAAAAAAGGAACCACGAGGCTGGATGTGGTCAACATTCTTTACTGTAAGCCTCAATCAATGACATGGCTCAGACCCCGACACAATTTGGACTCTTAGTCCCAGGCCCTGCCGGTGGGGTGTTCATGTCTCTGCAAGAAGCACTCACTCCTTGTAGGCCTGACGTTCTTCCTGGGCTATGGGTGGTAGGAACAGGAGGGTATACCAAGCTGCGTGTTGCCGGTTGGCGGGCTGCCTTACGTGGTGGCCAACCCATAACGAAACACTGACCTTCTGGGCAATACGGGACCTTGCCTGATGACTCGTGCCACTGCATGGGTGGAGGGTGGAGACTGACCCCCTGTCCACCCTCCTGGCTGTGAGGTTTCACCCACCTCACTTCCAGAGGTTCCAGACGCTGGCCTACCCTGTCCAGGCCAGACAGCCAGGGGACACCAGTAGAACTCACTCTCTTCAGAGCAGCATTCTTACCATAAAAAGGAACCACGAGGCTGGATGTGGTCAACATTCTTTACTGAAAGTCTCAAACAATGACATGGCTTTTATGCGTCTCAGACCTCGACACAATTTGGACTCTTAATCCCAGCCCTGCCGCTGGCTGTTCATGTCTCTGCAAGAAGCACTCACTCCCTGTAGGCCTGACGTTCTTCCTGAGCTACAGATGTCAGGAGGGTATACCAGTTTCCAAGGTTCTCTCCTCTCTCTTGGGGCTAAGATTCGAAACCCCAGGATGGGGGAGAGAGAGGAGTAAGTAGGGAATAGTTGCTCTTTCTTCTTCTGCTGCAGTCTGAACCACCTTCATCCTAGGTCCTGCCTAGTCTCCCAGCCTTCTCCCCGGTGGAGGAGGCACCTTAAACGGGAACCTACTCTACCAACTGCCTACATGCATTTGAGTGCATAAAAACAAAACACCAATTTGAACCACAAAAATGCAGTACAGTGCATTATGGTCCCCTCTTAGGGTACAAGATTCCAGACAGGGGCACAGCACACTGAGGTCCACCTAGCTGAAAGGTCCGGAGAACCCTTCTTCTTATGATCAGCCAAAGCCAACCAATGAATACTAGGTGAGGAGCTCTCCTGAAGAGACAACCTCCAAGGCAGCAGGGGTGGGGTGGGGGGTGGACCTGAGGGCCACAAATCACCCACTAGACTTCAGGTAGGCCCAAAGGCCCACACCCTACCATCCATGAGTACATGTGAAGTGCAGTGACAACACATGAAGAATTAATATACAAGAAAAACCAAAAATGTGCAAAACTAGCTAGGCCTTAAATCCTGGTAATACAAACTGCCCCGGTCTTGGCCAACAGGCCTAGCCTAAGAGACAATGTGCAGAAAATATCAAGTGGTGCAGTGCAAGAAGAACTCACTCCCTGTAGGCCTGATTTTCTTCCTGGGCTTATGAATGGGAGGAACAGGAGGGTATACCAGCTTCCAAGGTTCTCTCCTTTTCTCTTGGGGCTATGATGAGAAACCCCGGGGCACCGTGCCCTCCCCCAGGAGAGGAGGAGTAAGCAGGGACACGTTGCTCTTTCCATTTCTTCTGCAGTCTGACCCACCTCCATCCTAGGTCGTGTCAGGTCTGGACCAGGGGGAGGAGGCACCTTAAAGGAACCTAATCTACCAACTAAACCAAGGATTAGAGCTAGTTAGGTTCCTACTCAAAAGAAAACAAAAAAAGGATGAGGAACCTGGAATCCCAGATTGGAGAAATTAAAAGTAAAATAGAGGGCCAAAAAGAATCCCCAGAAATGATCAACCTTAACCGTTTCAATACCGGGCAATTTTACACCTTCCTGCCCAGGCCAGTTTTCAGGTTTCAGCGCTCTCACACTTTGAATGACAATTGCGCGGTCATACAACATTGTACCCAAACTAAAATTTGATCATTTTCTTCACACAACTAGAGCTTTCTTTTGGTGGTATTTAATCACCGCTGGGGTTTTTATTTTTTGCTAAATTAACAATAAAAGACCAAAAATTTTGAAAAAAAAACACATTTTTCTTTGTTTCTGTTATAAAAGTTTACAAATAAATAATTGTTCTTCATAAATTTAGGCCGAGATGTATTCTGCTACATGTCTTTGGTGAAAATAACCCAAATTAGGATGTATTATTTAGTCTGTAGGAAAGTTATAGAGTTCACAAACTATGGTATAGATCTGAATATTGATCAATCCTGAAGTACTGACAGCCAATCTAATATCTTGAGGTCCAAGAATGTCAGAACAGTACAGATATCCCCCAAATGTCAGGACAGTACAGATATCCCCCAAATGTCAGGACGGTACAGATATCCCCCAAATGTCAGGACAGTACAGATATCCCCCAAATGTCAGGACGGTACAGATATCCCCCAAATGTCAGGACAGTACAGATATCCCCCAAATGTCAGGACAGTACAGATATCCCCCAAATGTCAGGACAGTACAGATATCCCCCAAATGTCAGGACAGTACAGATATCCCCCAAATGACCCCTTTTTGCAGAGTAGACAGTCCGACGTACTTCATAAGAGGAATGGCGAGTTTTTTGAAGTTGTATTTTTTTGTCATAATTTTTCGGAAAATGAAAAAATTAAAAAAATTATTTTCACTATTTTTTTTTTTACATACTGTCACCAGTGCAGTACAGCATCATTATATAACTGGCATGGCGGTGAACAGCGACACTGACTGGTGACAGTATGAAAAAAAAATATATATTTTTTTTTTTTTTTTTTTTTTTTATTATATTTAATTTTTTTATTACATTTTTTTTATTTTTTTTAAGATTTTTTTTCATATTTTACTATGACCAAAATAGTACAATGTTACCATAGTAACGTTGTACTACTTTGGGGAAGTGATCAGTATTTATTTTTTTTTTTTTACACAATTTGCTTATAGCAAAGAATTACTTTGCTATAAGCAAGCATTTACCTGAATGAAATCGATTCATTCAGCTTTTTTTTTTTTTTTTTTTTGTGCTTAGCTGTGATTTAGTCACAGCTAATCACATGACATGTGCATGTGATTAGCTATGACCATTCACAGCTAGGCACTAGTATACAATGGATGGCATCATGAATGAAGCCATCCATTGTATACAACTGTCATGTGACCTTCTGTGATTGGTCACAGCAGGTCACATGGTACCGACAACGGGAGCCGGTACTCGGATCTGTCATCAGCCGTGTCCGAGGTGCACGGGCGGTGACAGATCGCACTGCTGCGTCGCTCTGCAACCGCGCAAACCGCGCATGTGCGGGAGCACGCCAAATGGCGTGCACCCGGAAAGCTGCAGCGCTTTTCAAGCCGCCAAACGGCCATTGGCCGGGCGGCTAATGGTTAATAAACGTCTGAATAAAAATTTAGAGGAAATCCATCAAGAAGTAAAGTTTTGAAAAACGAAAAAATACCAATCGGACATGAACGACTATAAAAACGATCAGGTTTTTAAATGGCAAACTACAATGAATGAGTCAGACACATGTGCCACCAACACCACTCCAGTAAAAGATTACCATGTGTAAAAAATGAAAGATCCTGTAGTGTCGTATCTAGAACCCCTTAAGGCCCCTCCTAGGGGTAACGACCAATATACGCCTAAGTATCAAACTCCACGACAAAGATGGAAATCCAGTAACAGGGGACAACAAAACTATAGACATCAAGGAAGGAGGGGAATGGAAGACCATCTTTTAGACCACATGGGCAGCATCAATATCAAGGTTGGGATAACCATCCCAGTGGGAATCCTTACCCACATCATGGCCGGAGTGGGTAAACAGTGGGGCAAAAAAGTATTTAGCCACCAATTGTGCAAGTTCTCCCACTTAAAATGATGAGAGAGGCCTGCAATAGGCAAGCAGCTTGGTGTGAACAAATCAACTGTGGGAGCAATAATTAGAAAATGGAAGACATACAAGACCACTGATAATCTCCCTCGATCTGGGGCTCCACGCAAGATCTCACCCCGTGGGGTCAAAATGATCACAAGAACGGTGAGCAAAAATCCCAGGACCACACGGGGGGACCTAGTGAATGACCTGCAGAGAGCTGGGCCCAACGTAACAAAGGCTACCATCAGTAACACACTACGCCGCCAGGGACTCAGATCCTGCAGTGCCAGACGTGTCCCCCTGCTTAAGCCAGTACATGTCCGGGGCCCGTCTGAAGTTTGCTAGAGAGCATTTGGATGATCCAGAAGAGGATTGGGAGAATGTCATATGGTCAGATGAAACCAAAATAGAACTGTTTGGTAGAAAACACAACTCGTCGTGTTTGGAGGAGAGAGAATGCTGAGTTGCATCTAAAGAACACCATACCTACTGTGAAGCATGGGGGTGGCAACATCATGCTTTGGGGCTGTTTCCCTGCAAAGGGACCAGGACGACTGATCCATGTACAGGACAGAATGAATGGGGCCATGTATCGTGAGATTTTGAGGGCAAACCTCCTTCCATCAGCAAGGGCATTGAAGATGAAATGTGGCTGGGTCTTCCAACATGACAATGATCCCAAACATACCGCCCGGGCAATGAAGGAGTGGCTTTATAAGAAGCATTTCAAGGTCCTGGAGTGGCCTAGCCAGTCTCCAGATCTCAACCCCATAGAAAACCTTTGGAGGGAGTTGAAAGTCCGTGTTGCCCAGCGACAGCCCCAAAACACTATGTCTGCAGCCCCTGACCATCTCCTCTACCATGTCCGCAGCCTCTGACCTTCTCCTGTACCATGTCCGCAGCCCCTGACCATCTCCTCTACCATGTCCTCAGCCCCTGACCATCTCCTCTACCACGTCCGCAGCCCTTGACCATCTCCTCTACCATGTCCGCAGCCCCTGACCATCTCCTCTACCATGTCCGCAGCCCCTGACCATCTCCTCTACCACGTTCTCAGCCCCTGACCATCTCCTCTACCATGTCCTCAGCCCCTGACCATCTCCTCTCTACCACGTCCGCAGCCTCTGACCATCTCCTCTACCACGTCCGCAGCCCCTGACCATCTCCTCTACCACGTCCGCAGCCCCTGACCATCTCCTCTACCACGTCCGCAGCCCCTGACCATCTCCTCTACCATGTCCGCAGCCCCTGACCATCTCTCGTAGTGTCCACTGCCTTCAACCTGCTACTGTTGTAGGTCTGCAGCATTGAATGCCATGTGTGGCCCTTTGTTGGTGTCAGGGAGCACACACGAGAAGCTGATCAGCACCGATCTAGGCACAGTCACCTGCAGCTGATATTTTCCTCCTCATGCATGCCATGAATACTATCCCAGGAATGCAGAACGATCGTTTCTGTTCTTTATGGATCCCCCTTTATCTTCACATAACAATGAATGAATAATCGCAGCGATCGCTCACCATAATGGGATATTTAATCACAGAGCTCTAATGAGCCCTCACACTGACATTTTTTACGTGGAAGGAAAAACAATCCGTAATCTGTTATACCGGCATCATAAATAGAAGTCGTAAAGTTTAAAAATATCCTTGTAATCGATGTTCTTGGTTTATAGTATAAGCTGAGCCCCCCAATAGGGGAGGAGCCTCCCGGTGATGGAGATTTAGGATATTGATTGTACATCATGTTTATTTTAGATGCCCCGTGTGCCTCCGTCCTGTACAATACGGAAGAAGGAAATCCAGAGTTTTCATTTCAATAGCGATAAGAATCGTTTCTGTGAAAATCAGAAAATCCAGGGAATTCGGAAAGATTTCACTATTTGGGTAGAAATGCTCCGAAATCAATGAAAAGGATGAAATGAAGTCTATAACCAGTTCTTACCCCTGTATACCCCCCATGGATCTGTATATACAGCAATGATATTGTTATATAGTGTGTGTGTGTGGGGGGCTGGGGGTAGAACAAGCGAGAATTGTTACTTTGTATCTCTCTATCTCCCGTCTGATCGATATTCATAAACAATGTTACTTTGTATCTCTATCTCCTGTCTGATCGATGTTTATAAACAATGTTACTTTGTATCTCTGTATCTCCCGTCTGATCGATGTTTATAAACAATGTTACTTTGTATCTCCTGTCTGATCGATGTTCATAAACAATGTTACTTTGTATCTCTCTATCTCCTGTCTGATCAATGTTTATAAATAGAGATGAGCGAATTTCTCAAAAATTCGATTCGGCTGATTCGGCAAATTCCAGTGTGAAATTCGATTCGATGCGAATTTCTTCGCTACGAAGTTAACTTATTAAAAGGGTTTCTAGGCTTCAGAGAGCCTTTAAATTAGTGCAGAACACTGTACCTTTAATTTAAATGCCCTTGGAGATGAGGAAGGAGAAGGAGAAGGAGAAGGATGAGAAGAAGGAGAAGGATGAGAAGAAGGAGAAGGAGAAGGATGAGAAGAAGGAGAAGGACAAGGATGAGAAGAAGGAGAAGGAGAAGGATGAGAAGAAGGAGAAGGAGAAGGATGAGAAGAAGGAGAAGGATGAGAAGAAGGAGAAGGAGAAGGAGAAGGAGAAGGATGAGAAGAAGGAGAAGGAGAAGGATGAGAAGAAGGAGAAGGAGAAGGATGAGAAGAAGGAGAAGGATGAGAAGAAGGAGAAGGAGAAGGATGAGAAGAAGGAGAAGGAGAAGGATGAGAAGAAGGAGAAGGAGAAGGATGAGAAGAAGGAGAAGGAGAAGGATGAGGAGAAGGAGAAGGATGAGAAGAAGGAGAAGGATGAGAAGAAGGAGAAGGATGAGAAGAAGGAGAAGGAGAAGGAGAAGCAGAAGAAGAAGGATGAGAAGAAGGAGAAGGAGAAGGATGAGAAGATGGAGAAGGAGAAGGATGAGAAGAAGGAGAAGGAGAAGAATGAGAAGAAGGAGAAGGAGAAGGATGAGAAGAAGGAGAAGGAGAAGGATGAGGAGAAGGAGAAGGATGAGAAGAAGGAGAAGGATGAGAAGAAGGAGAAGGATGAGAAGAAGGAGAAGGATGAGAAGAAGGAGAAGGAGAAGGATGAGAAGAAGGAGAAGGATGAGAAGAAGGAGAAGGATGAGAAGAAGGAGAAGGAGAAGGAGAAGCAGAAGGAGAAGGATGAGAAGAAGGAAAAGGAGAAGGATGAGAAGATGGAGAAGGAGAAGGATGAGAAGAAGGAGAAGGAGAAGGATGAGAAGAAGGAGAAGGAGAAGGATGAGAAGAAGGAGAAGGAGAAGGATGAGAAGAAGGAGAAGGATGAGAAGAAGGATGAGAAGAAGGAGAAGGATAAGAAGAAGGAGAAGGAGAAGGATGAGAAGAAGGAGAAGGATGAGAAGAAGGAGAAGGATGAGGATGAGAAGGATGAGAAGAAGGAGAAGGATGAGAAGAAGGACAGTTCTGTGACAGTTTCTGTCTATTTCTGACAGTTCTGGGACATTCACTCCATACAGCGGTTGAAAGATTGTATCTATTTTTTTCCATAAATGACATTCTGCAGATACACTTAGAGGAGCGCTGCAGATACACTTTTTGCCGGCTTGGAATTATTCTTATTTTCATCCTACTTCTTCTTCTTCTTCTTCATCCTCATCCTCATCATCCTCAGAAGAAGAGGATGAGGATGAGGATGAAGAAGAAGAAGAAGAAGAAGTAGGATGAAAAGAAGAATAATTCCAAGCCGGCAAAAAAGTGTATGTGCAGAGTTCCTCTATTTCTGACAGTTCTCTGACAGCTTCTTCACATGTACAGCGGTTGAAACATCTGTATCCTAAATGGAAACTAATAGATACAATGTTTCAACCGCTAAACATGTGTTCCTTCTGTCAGAGAACTGTCAGAAATAGCGGAGCTCACTGCAGGGACACTTTTGCCGGCGATCAAATGTTTCGATTCGCGCACCCGAAGTAGGCAAATTTTTCGGATTCGACGCGAATCGAATAATTTTCCTGAAATTCGACTCGAATTCCGGTTCGCCTGGTTCGATTCGCTCATCTCTATTTATAAACAATGTTACTTTGTATCTCTCTATCTCCCGTCTGATCGATGTTTATAAACAATGTTACTTTGTATCTCTCTATCTCCCGTCTGATCGATGTTTATAAACAATGTTACTTTGTATCTCTCTATCTCCCGTCTGATCAATGTATATAAACAATGTTACTTTGTATCTCCTGTCTGATCGATGTTCATAAACAATGTTACTTTGTATCTCTCTATCTCCCGTCTGATCCATGTTTATAAACAATGTTACTTTGTATCTCTCTATCTCCCGTCTGATCAATGTATATAAACAATGTTACTTTGTATCTCCCGTCTGATCGATGTTTATAAACAATGAAAAAGGTGAGTTTGGCAAGAGTAGGTTGGAGAAGGGCGGAGTCAGACAGACGAGAGTGAGAGGGGTATTGGGAAGGGTGGAGATATACAGGGGAGGTAGGTGAGAGTATTGGGCATCATCCTTGTAAGGGTTGGTGTCAGTCTGAAGCAGGGGATGCTCCTAAGCAAAAAGACCATTCAAGGATGCTGAAAGGGGCGGAGCCAGGGACAGTCAAACTGGGAAGGACTGGGCTAGATCAGGGGTCTCCAAACTTTCTAAACAAAGGGCCAGTTTACTGTCCTTCAGACTTTAGGGGGGCCAGACAGTGGCCATTGGGAGTATAAAATTCCCCGGTATCAATTGGAGTAAACAATGCCCCATCATTGGTGTCATTGGTAGGAATTGTGTCCCAACATTCGTAGGAATTGTGCCCCAACATTGGTAGGAATTGTGTCCCAACATTCGTAGGAATTGTGCCCCAACATTGGTGTCATTGGGCACCATTATTTGTGTCATTATGAGGAATTATGCGCTATTACTGGTGTCAATGCGTTGAATTTTGCCCTATCACTGGTGTCATTGGAAAGAATCTGCCCCATCTCTGGTGTTATTGAGCCCCATTGTGTCATTGGGAGGAACTGTGCCCCATCATTGGTATCATTGGTAGCAATTGTTCCCTATTATTGGTAGGAATTATGTCCCAACATTGGTGTCATTGGGCACCATTGTTGGTGTCAGAAGGAACTGTGCCTTATTATTGGTGTCAATACGAGGAATTGTGCCCCAACATTGGTGTCATTGGGCACCATTATTTGTGTCATTGTTAGGAATTGTGCCCTATTGGTATCAATGAGGGGAACTCACCCCATCACTGGCGCCATTGGAAAGAATGTTCCCCATCTCTGGTATTATGGGGCCCCATTGTTTGTGTCATTGGGAGGAACTGTGCCCCATTATTGGTGTCATTGGTAGCAATTGTTCCCAATTATTGGTAGGAATTGTGCCCCAACATTGGTGTCATTGGGCACCATTATCTGTGTCTTTGGGAGGAATTATGCCCTATTGGTGTCAATGCAGGAATTGCGCCCCATCACTGGTGTCATTGGAAAGAATGTGCCTCAACTCTGGTGTTATTGGTCTCCATTGTTTGTGTCATTGGGAGGAACTGTGCCCCATCATTGGTGTCATTGGTAGCAATTGTTCCCCATTATTGGTAGGAACTGTGCCCAACATTGGTAGGAATTGTGCCCCAACATTGATGTCATTGGGCATCATTGTTAGTGTCATTGGGAGGAATTGTGCCCCATCACTGGTGTCATTGGAAAGAATGTGCCCCATCTCTAGTGTTATGGAGCACCATTGTTTGTTTCATTGGGAGGAACTGTGCCCCATCATTGGTAGGAACTGTGCCCCATCATTGGTAGGAACTTTGCCCCATCATTGGTAGCAATTGTTTCCTGTTACTGGTAGGAATTGTGTTCCAACATTGGTGTCATTGGGCACCATTATTTGTGTCATTGGGAGGAATTGTTCCCTATTACTGGTGTCAATGCGATGAATTGTGTCCCATCACTGGTGTCATTGGAAAGAATGTTCCCCATCTCTAGTTTTATTGTACCCTATTGTTTGTGTCATTAGGAGGATTGTGTCCCATCATTGGTGTCATTGGGAGGAATTATGCCCCCTTCCTTGGTGTCACTGAATGAAGTAGTGTTTCAAGGGCCAGATAAAAGCAAGCAGTTTGGAGACCACTGGGCTAGACGATGTTGGACGTCCTCCAGCCAGGAAATGAGGCGGAGCTCTATCTGATTGGCTGCAGCTTCTAATGCACAGTGTGAAAAGCTCGCAGTGTGCAGTGAAATCAGCGGAAGCCGTTTCAGTCCAGGAGAGGAACCAGCAGGGGAGGCCACAAGGGAGGATTTAAATGCCTCCATCAAGTTCCCTTTTTTTTTTTTTTTTAGATGTCTCGTATTTTTAGAAGCTGACCACCTTTTAATTCCTGTCCTCCTCCATCATACAAAGTAAAGTAAGGACTTCACTGGTAGAGGCCGCCATCATGAATTATAGATGGCGCTCTTGTTTTCTGGCCTACATATTTGATAAATCTTATAAAATTTTCACCAGGTTTCGGCTCTGAATTATTTAAAGCGAAGCGCCTGATTCACGGCCGCGGTTCTGCCTCTCGCCAGCCAGTTTGTTATAGTGGATCCTCTCTGCGGCCGTTCCACCGCCGGCGATTGAGGACAATAGTGCGACCCGTCCGCCGCGTCATCATCATCTTGTCAGGGTTACAATAATCGGAGCTTTTACTGCCCTCGTGATTTTTTTGCAGAAATAATTTAATTGGCAAAACAAACTGCGGTGCAATAATACGCTCATCACCCCGATGCGTCTTTACACGTTGCAGCGCAGCTTAATCACATGATGTTTGGGACAATTTTTTTTTTTTTTTAAATTTTCAATTTATTTAAATTTAATTTTTTAAAATGTAATTTTAAAAAAAAAAACGCCAAGTAATATATATGTTTTGAATGCCAAGGCCCTGGAGAATAAAGTGGTGGCCTTTGCAATTTTTTTCACATGATATTTGCACAAATACACAATTTCTTGGAAATACACACTTAAACAAAATAATACCCAAAATAAAAATTGGGTATTATTTTGTTTAAAATACAAAAGATGATGTTGCATCGAGTCAGTAGATACCGAACATGTCAAGGATGAAAATGAGCTACAGTACCTAAAATGGTCCATAGGTGATGCTTTAAAAGCCTTTACAGGTCATCGGTTTAGATTTGTGGGTAGTCACCCTAGAATTATTTTTGGTAAAATACAAAAGATGATGTTGCATCGAGTCAGTAGATACCAAACATGTCAAGGAAGAAAATGCGCATACACGCAAAAATGGTCACGCGCTACGGTACCTAAAATGGTCCATAGGTGGCGCTTTGAAAGCCTTTACAGTCTATCGGTTTAAAATTGTGGGTTGTCACCCTAGAATACATTTAAACGTATTTTATGGCACACAAAAACAAAACAATACCCAATTTTTTTTTTTTTTTTTTTTGTAAAATACAAAAGATAATGTTGCATCGAGTCATTAGATACCGAACATATCAAGGATGAAAATGCGCATACACGCAAAAAATGGTTACGAGCTACGGCACCTCAAATGTTCCATACACTGTAAAGGCTTTCAAAGCGCCACCTATGGACCATTTGAGGTGCCGTAGCTCATAACCATTTTTTGCGTGTATGCGCATTTTAATCCTTGACATGTTCGGTATCTACTGACTCGATGCAACATCATCTTTTGTATTTTACCAAAAAAAAAAAAATTGGGTATTGTTTTGTTTTTGTGTGCCATACAATATGTTTAAATGTATTCTAGGGTGACAACCCACAATTCTAAACCAATAGGTGGCTCTTTGAAAGCCTTTACAGGTCATCGGTTTAAAATTGTGGGTTATCACCCTAGAATACATTTAAACGTATTTTATGGCACACAAAAACAAAACAATATCCAATTTTTTTTGGGGGGTAAAATACAAAAGATGATGTTGCATCGAGTCAGTAGGTACCAAACATGTCAAGGATGAAAATGCGCATACGAGCTACAGTACCTCAAATGGTCCGTAGGTGATGCTTTAAAAGCCTTTACAGGTCATCGGTTTAGAATTGTGGGTTGTCACCCTAGAATACATTTAAACGTATTTTATGGCACACAAAAACAAAATAATACACAATTTTTTTTTTTTGGGTAAAATACAAAAGATGATGTTGCATCGAGTCAGTAGATACCAAACATGTCAAGGATAAAAATGCGCATACACGCAAAAATGGTTACGCGCTACGGTACCTAAAATGGTCCATAGGTGGCGCTTTGAAAGCCTTTACAGGTCATCAGTTTAGATTTGTGGGTTGTCACCCTAGAATTGTTTTTGGTAAAATGCAAAAGATGATGTTGCATCGAGTCAGTAGATACCGAACATGTCAAGGATGAAAATGCGCATACACGCAAAAATGGTTACGCGCTACAGTACCTAAAATGGTCCATAGGTGGCGCTTTGAAAGCCTTTACAGTCTATCGGTTTAGAATTGCGGGTTGTCACCCTAGAATTGTTTTTGGTAAAATACAAAAGATGATGTTGCATCGAGTCAGTAGATACCGTTCACTAAACATCGCAGCCATCCAGACATATAATATTTACAGACCAATTAGCAGCTCTGTCTGATATCCCGGGCCCCGTAAATTGTCGGGGCCGCTTTGTTTCTCACCGAAGGTCTGCTAATTGGCGGTGATGAGTAATTTACCGATCGCTGCGGTCGTCGTACGTACGTCTTCACCGTGGTGCAGCGATCTTTTCTCTGCGTTGTCAGCCCGGGAGGCAGGGCCCCTGATGTCTCCTCCGTTCCGTTTATTGATTCGGTATAACATTTTGATGACGCCATCATTTTTCAGGGGCCCCAGGCAGGTGTTTAAACTTTAAAGGCCGATATTCATGATGGGGCTTAAGCAGGAAAATGAAAGTTCGGTCTTAAATTTTTGTCGCTTTTCAGACTTACTTATGGAAGAGTTACATTGGCCCTCGTGATCGAGGTTGTTTAGCAGGGGCCCCACGCTTCATCATGAATCTCGGGTGTCAGTGGTCACCTAAGTGGGACATTTACTGCCTCGGCAATTGCCTGTCCTCACATTTTTTCTGACATTTTGAGACCAGCCCCCATTTACTTGAAAGTGACAGTGGGGTACAGGGGCGGACTGACCATTTGGAAACTCTGGCACTGCCCGAGGGCCCGGGGTCAGTAGGGGGCCCCATGAGATGCCCCTGGTACCTTTTTTCATAGGCTTTTTTGAGTTTGGCCAAGGACAGAGGGGCCCCATGATCCCCTATTGCCCGGGGACCCCATGAGTTGTCAGTCCGCCCCTGGTGGGGTATAATTCTTGCTGTGGATGTGTGCACCCTCTGCCCAGGGGCGGACTGACCATCCGAACACTCGGGCACTGCCCGGGGTCAGTAGGGGGCCCCATGAGATGCCCCTGGTACCTTTTTTCATAGGCTTTTTTGAGTTTGGCCAAGGACAGAGGGGCCCCATGATCCCCTATTGCCCGGGGACCCCATGAGTTGTCAGTCCGCCCCTGGTGGGGTATAATTCTTGCTGTGGATGTGTGCACCCTCTGCCCAGGGGCGGACTGACCATCCGAACACTCGGGCACTGCCCGGGGTCAGTAGGGGGCCCCATGAGATGCCCCTGGTACCTTTTTTCATAGGCTTTTTTGAGTTTGGCCAAGGACAGAGGGGCCCCATGATCCCCTATTGCCCGGGGACCCCATGAGTTGTCAGTCCGCCCCTGGTGGGGTATAATTCTTGCTGTGGATGTGTACACCCTCTGCCCAGGGGCGGACTGACCATCCGAACACTCGGGCACTGCCCGGGGTCAGTAGGGGGCCCCATGAGATGCCCCTGGTACCTTTTCATGGGCTTTTTTAGGTGGTTTGAGTGTGGGCATGGACACAGGGGCCCCATGATCCCCCTATTGCCCGGGGGCCCCATGAGTCGTCAATCCGCCTCTGCCCCTGCAGTTGAAGGGGGAGTGGTTGGGAGCAGTAATTTTAAATATGTGGCTCAACCACAGGGTACCAGTGGGGTATTTAGGTTTTGTGCTGCCCTAGGCAAAAGACATGACCAACACCACCCCCCTCCCACGGAAAGAGCCTGATATTGACCAACAACACCTCTGCCCCCCACTTGGGAGAACCTTTCACTACCCCCCCCCCCCCCCCCCCCAGGCAATAGAGAGAGACACTCATCTTCACAGCTCCGGACATCATCGGGAATGGGAGTCAGGTTCTACATACACCATCAAGCAGCCCACAGCCTCTCTCGGATCCCACCTGGTTCCCAGGGCGTACATATCCCTTCTTCCTTTTTTCTGGGGTGAGGTGCTGCCCCCCTGAAAAATGCCGCCCTAGGCAAGTGCCTTGTTTGCCTTGTGGTAAATACGCCCCTACAGGGCACCCTTGACCAGGGGGCATGGGTGTACAAGCTATGTTCAGCCACTGTCCTCCACCTCCACCTTGCTTGTCCACCAGAGGAGACTGAGGACCTTTTCTACATCCACATGGGGACATTGTGCTTTTTTTTTTTTTTTTTTTTTTTTGCATGGAGTCCCCCATACCATCCATACCAGACCCTATCCTGGGCCCTTTCCCGGTATAGCCGTTATTTATTTTATTTATTTATTTCAGGTACTTTTATAGCGCCGTCAATTTACGCCGCGCTTTACATATATATTGTACATTCACATCAGTCCTGAGTCGTTCCCAGCCACTTGTTTACTAACAAAACAAACTGTCATTTACCAGCAATTTAAGCGGCATTTTCCTTGGAAATGTAAGTTTTGCTTTAGTACAGAGGTCTCCAGACTGCAGCCCGTGGGCCAAATGTGGCCCTTTGCTTGCCTCTATCCGGCCCTTGGGGAACTATTCCTCCCACTGATACCAACAAGGAGGCACCATTTTTTCCACTGGCACCAACTAAGGGGCATTTCTTCTTCTACTGATACCAATGATGGGGCTCTATTCCTCCTACTGACACCAATGATGGGGCTCTATTCCTCCCACTGATACCAATGATGGGACACTATTCCTCCCACTGATACCAATGATGGGGCTCTATTCCTCCTACTGACACCAATGATGGGGCTCTATTCCTCCCACTGATACCAATGATGGGACACTATTCCTCCCACTGATACCAATGATGGGGCACTATTCCTCCTACTGACACCAATGATGGGGCTCTATTCCTCCCACTGATACCAATGATGGGACACTATTCCTCCCACTGATACCAATGATGGGGCTCTATTCCTCCTACTGACACCAATGATGGGGCTCTATTCCTCCCACTGACACCAATGATGGGGCACTATTCCCCCCACTGACACCAATGATGGGACACTATTCCTCCCACTGATACCAATGACGGGGCACTATTCCTCCCACTGACACCAATGACGGGGCACTATTCCTCCCACTGACACCAATGACGGGGCACTATTCCTCCCACTGACACCAATGACGGGACACTATTCCTCCCACTGACACCAATGACGGGGCACTATTCCTCCCACTGACACCAATGACGGGGCACTATTCCTCCCACTGACACCAATGACGGGGCACTATTCCTCCCACTGACACCAATGACGGGGCACTATTCCTCCCACTGACACCAATGACGGGGCACTATTCCTCCCACTGACACCAATGACGGGGCACTATTCCTCCCACTGACACCAATGACGGGGCACTATTCCTCCCACTGATACCAATGATGGGACACTATTCCTCCCACTGATACCAATGATGGGGCGCTATTCCTCCCACTGATACCAATGATGGGGCGCTATTCCTCCCACTGACACCAATGACGGGGCGCTATTCCTCCCACTGACACCAATGATGGGCACTATTCCTCCCACTGATACTAATGATGGGGTACTATTCCTCCCACTGACACCAATGATGGGGCACTATTCCTCCCACTGACACCAATGATGGGGCACTATTCCTCCCACTGACACCAATGATGGGGCACTATTCCTCCCACTGACACCAATGATGGGGCACTATTCCTCCCACTGATACCAATGATGGGACACTATTCCTCCCACTGATACCAATGATGGGGCACTATTCCTCCCACTGATACCAATGATGGGACACTATTCCTCCCACTGATACCAATGATGGGACACTATTCCTCCCACTGACACCAATGATGGGGCGCTATTCCTCCCACTGACACCAATGATGGGGCGCCATTCCTCCCACTGACACCAATGATGGGGCGCTATTCCTCCCACTGACACCAATGATGGAGTGCTATTCCTCCCACTGACACCAGTGATGGGGCACTGTTCCTCCAACTAATACCAATCATTGGACACTATTCCTCCTTCCACTGACTACAAGCAGTATGTCATTTTTTTACCCCTACTGATGCTGGGACATTTTCTACTCCCACTGGCCACTCTGGCCCTCCTAAAATCTGAAGGACAGTAAACTGCCCCTTTGTTAAGAAAGTTTGGAGACCCCTGATTTAGTCCATCATACAGTTACATGGTTGTGCAAACAGGTCTAGAGCATCCTCCAGTGTTGCCCTTTGAGACTTCTGAAAGTGCTGCTTTCCTCCAAACTGAATGTTTTTAAATTTCTCATAGACAGAGCTTGAGGGGTCACAGGTAATTCAGTAAAGGGAGAGGGCCTGGGCCAGCCAGACGGGTGCCTGCTCAGACCCGTCCTGGACCCTTTGAGTTTCCAGTTTCACCTACAGAGGGTGCTGGGGCAAGCCCTTTCCCCCCATTGATGCACTCTCTGCTCTGCAATAGGCCCCATGGCCCTGGCGAGCCCAGTACAGTCCCTCTCTCCCCGCCCTGCTTAGTCCCTGCTCTCCCCACCCTGGAAATCGGAGGGCCCACCCACCCTGGAAGTCGCAGGGCCCACCCACCCTGGAAGTCGGAGGGCCCACCCACCCTGGAAGTCGGAGGGCCCACCCACCCTGGAAGTCGGAGGGCCCACCCACCCTGGAAGTCGGAGGGCCCACCCACCCTGGAAGTCAGAGGGCCCACCCACCCTGGAAGTCAGAAGGCCCACCCTGGACGTCAAAGGGCCCACCCACAACCGGTAGGGCCTAGGCCGGGCCCACTGAGTTTCCTCTTTTACATACAGTACAAGCCTACTAGCTGCTTGCCCCCACCCTGTGTGCACATGCATCATCAGCAGGAGGAAGCAGTGGGTGGTATTGGGGGGCCCAGCTAATAATTTTGTAATGGGGCCCACAAGCTTCACGCTACGCCTTTGATTGGTACATGATCCCCCTGGCAGTGTCCACTTCCCCATGCCCTTTGATTGACAATGCCTTTTCTTATTAGTCTTAAAAAGGGCAAACTCAATTTGGATTTGTCCCTAATTGACTAAGAACCTCCATCGAACCAAATTCAGGTACATTAGGCTCATGACTAGTCCTCACTGACGGAAACATTGTCTGAAACACAAAGTTCATGACATTCAAGCCCATAGGGAGGAAAATACAAGGAGGTCATGATAGTCAATCCTAAACTAGCTCATGGCACCCAACCCAACCCCTGAGGAGCAAATGTTGCTCCTCCCATGTATTCCACTGTGCCGAGGCTTTCACTGGATGGACATGAACCGTTCTTACACACCTCCCTTATCCCCCAACTCTGCTTCAGTGCATCTTCAAGAGGAATAAGGTAGGTGGCCTGCCCGAGCTTGTTCATTAAAACATGCTCAATGACAATGCCCTTTCTTATTGGTCTTAAAAGGGGCAAAATCAATTTGGATTTGTCCCTAATTGACTTTCAACGATCAACGAACATCCATCGAACCAAATTCAGGCTCATGACTACTCCTCACTGATGGTGACACTGTTGGAAACACAAAGTTCATGGCATTCAAGCCCATAGGGAGGAACTCAGCCAAATATGAGGAGGTCATGATAGCCAATCTTAAACTAGCTCATGGCACTCAATCCAACCCCTGAGGAGCAAATGTTGCTCCTCCCATGTATTCCACTGTGCCGAGGCTTTAACTGGATGGACATGAACCGGTCTTACACACCTCCCTTATCCCCCAACTCTGCTTCAGTGTATCTTCAAGAGGAATAAGGTAGGTGGCCTGCCCGAGCTTGTTCATTAAAACATGCTCAATGACAATGCCCTTTCTTATTGGTCTTAAAAGGGGCAAAATCAATTTGGATTTGTCCCTAATTGACTTTCAACGAACATCCATCGAACCAAATTCAGGCTCATGACTACTCCTCACTGATGGTGACATTTTCGGAAACACAAAGTTCATGGCATTCAAGCCCATAGGGAGGAACTCAGCCAAATATGAGGAGGTCATGATAGTCAATGTTAAACTAGCTCATGGCACTCAACCCAACCCCTGAGGAGCAAATGTTGCTCCTCCCATGTATTCTTCTGTGCCGAGGCTTTCACTGGATGGACATGAACCGTTCTTACACACCTCCCTTATCCCCCAACTCTGCTTCAGTGTATCTTCAATATGAGGTCATGATAGTCCACCTTAAACTAGCTCATGGCACTCAACCCAACCCCTGAGGAGCAAATGTTGCTCCTCCCATGTATTCCACTGTGCTGAGGGTTTCACTGGATGAACTAGTCCTCACTGCTGGTGACATTGCCTGAAACACAAATTTCATGGCATTCAAGCCCATAGGGAGGAACTCAGCCAAATATGAGGAGGTCATGATAGTCAATCCTAAACTAGCTCATGGCACTCAACCGAACCCCTGAGGAGCAAATGTTGCTGCACTCATGTATTCCACTATGCCGAGGCTTTCACTGGATGGACACGAACCGTTTTTACAAATCTCCCTTATCCCCAACTCTGCTTCAGTGTATCTTCAATACGAGGAGGTCATGATAGTCAATCTTAAACTAGCTCATGGCACTCAATCCAACCCCTGAGGAGAAAATATTGCTCCTCCCATATATTCTACTGCACTCATGTATTCCACTGTGCCGAGGCTTTCACTGGATGCACATGAACCGTCCTTACAAACCTCCCTTATCCCCCAACTCTGCTTCAGTGTATCTTCAATACGAGGAGGTCATGATAGTCAATCTTAAACTAGCTCATGGCACTCAATCCAACCCCTGAGGAGAAAATATTGCTCCTCCCATATATTCTACTGCACTCATGTATTCCACTGTGTCGAGGCTTTCACTGGATGCACATGAACCGTCCTTACAAACCTCCCTTATCCCCCAACTCTGCTTCAGTGTATCTTCAATATGAGGAGGTCATGATAGTCAATCCTAAACTAGCTCATGGCACTCAACCGAATTGACTTTCAACGAACATCCAGTGAACCAAATTGAGGCTTATGACTAGTCCTCACTGACGGTGACATTGTCGGAAACACAAATTTCATGGCATTCAAGCACATAGGGAGGAACTCGGCCAAATATGAGGAGGTCATGATAGTCAATATTAAACTAGCTCATGGCACTCAACCCAACCCCTGAGGAGCAAATGTTGCTCCTCCCATGTATTCCTCTGTGCCGAGGCTTTCACTGGATGGACATGAACCGTTCTTACAAACCTCCCTTATCCCCAACTCTGCTTCAGTGTATCTTCAATATGAGGAGGTCATGATAGTCCATCTTAAACTAGCTCATGGCACTCAATCCAACCCCTGAGGAGCAAATATTGCTCCTCCCATATATTCTACTGCACTTATGTAATCCTCTGTGGGATAAAGATAAAGCGAGCGCTCAAGAATCAGCTGCTGAAACACTCTAAGGAATCACTGGACCTTGTAACAAGAATAATATATATATAGTGCAGCGCTGTGATACTAATATAAAATATATGTGAATAAAAGTTCATATAGTCCTTTACACAATAAAAGTGATCGTGAACAAAGAACATGTGAAGGTCTCTTCATCGTTTAGATGACTGGAATCAAATAGAAAAAATGCGCACTCACCGACCGCGCATTTTAAATGCGCATGTATGCAATATTATCCAGATGATCGGTCAGGTATGCAGATCAGCAAAACACATTGGTCACCCCCCTCAAGTAACGACATCAGCCTTGGGTGCAGTGATATACCTCCAGGTCCAGAGAGCCCTCTTGCCCCAAGTGATAAGGTGGATTGAGATCCCTCTCCTGGTTACAGGTACCCAAGAATTGGCTGCTGCAAATCTGGAACCCTCCTTTTCCCAGAGGTTATGCTGCTCCATGTGCTGGCATCCATCCAGCACATGGAGCAGCATAACCTCTGGGAAAAGGAGGGTTCCAGATTTGCAGCAGCCAATTCTTGGGGTACTGTAACCAGGAGAGGGATCTCAATCCACCTTATCACTTGGGGCAAGAGGGCTCTCTGGACCTGGAGGTATATCACTGCACCCAAGGCTGATGTCGTTACTTGAGGGGGATGACCAATGTGTTTTGCTGATCTGCATACCTGACCGATCATCTGGATAATATTGCATACATGCGCATTTAAAATGCGCGGTCGGTGAGTGCGCATTTTTTCTATTTGATTCCAGTCATCTAAACGATGTAATCCTCTGTGCCGAGGCTTTCACTGGATGGACATGAACCGTTCTTACAAACCTCCCTTATCCCCAACTCTGCTTCAGTGTATCTTCAATATGAGGAGGTCATGATAGTCCATCTTAAACTAGCTCATGGCACTCGATCCAACCCCTGAGGAGCAAATATTGCTCCTCCCATATATTCTACTGCACTGAGGCTTTCACTGGATGGACATGAACCGGTCTTACAAACCTCCCTTATCCCCCAACTCTGCTTCAGTGTATCTTCAATATGAGGAGGTCATGATAGTCCATCTTAAACTAGCTCATGGCACTCAACCCAACCCCTGAGGAGCAAATGTTGTTCCTCCCATGTATTCCACTGTGCCGAGGCTTTCACTGGATGGACTAGTCCTCACTGCTGGTGACATTGCCTGAAACACAAATTTCATGGCATTCAAGCCCATAGGGAGGAACTCAGCCAAATATGAGGAGGTCATGATAGTCAATCCTAAACTAGCTCATGGCACTCAACCCAACCCCTGAGGAGCAAATGTTGCTGCACTCATGTATTCCACTGTGCCGAGGCTTTAACTGGATGGACATGAACCGGTCTTACAAACCTCCCTTATCCCCCAACTCTGCTTCAGTGTATCTTCAATATGAGGAGGTCATGATGGTCAATCCTAAACTAGCGCATGGCACTCAACCGAACCCCTGAGGAGCAAATGTTGCTCCTCCCATGTATTCCACTGTGCTGAGGCTTTCACTGGATGGACTAGTCCTCACTGCTGGTGACATTCCCTGAAACACAAATTTCATGGCATTCAAGCCCATAGGGAGGAACTCAGCCAAATATGAGGAGGTCATGATAGTCAATCCTAAACTAGCTCATGGCACTCAATCCAACCCCTGAGGTGCAAATGTTGCTCCTCCCATGTATTCCACTGTGTCGAGGCTTTCACTGGATGGACATGGACCGTTCTTACACACCTCCCTTATCCCCCAACTCTGTTTCAGTGTGTCTTCAATATGAGGAGGTCATGATAGTCAATCCTAAACTAGCTCATGGCACTCAACCGAACCCCTGAGGAGCAAATGTTGTTGCACTCATGTATTCCACTGTGCCGAGGCTTTCACTGGATGGACATGAACCATCCTTACAAACCCCCCTTATCCCCCAACTCTGCTTCAGTGTATCTTCAATATGAGGAGGTCATGATAGTCCATCTTAAATTAGCTCATGGCACTCAACCCAACCCCTAAGGAGCAAATGTTGCTCCTCCCATGTATTCCACTGTGCCGAGGCTTTCACTGGATGGACTACTCCTCACTGCTGGTGACATTGCCTGAAACACAAATTTCATGACATTCAAGCCCATAGGGAGGAACTCAGCCAAATATGAGGAGGTCATGATAGTCAATCCTAAACTAGCTCATGGCACTCAACCCAACCCCTGAGGAGCAAATGTTGCTGCACTCATGTATTCCACTGTGCCGAGGCTTTCACTGGATGGACATGAACCGTTCTTACAAACCTCCCTTATCCCCAACTCTGCTTCAGTGTATCTTTAAGAGGAATAAGTTTTTTTTTTTTTAAGTATGTTTTTCAGAAGATGTGTTCCATACTGATCATTTCCCTGTGATGTTTTATCCAGTCAATTAAGAGTGCGGACTTCGTGTTCCTTTTTATATAAAATCGATTTGTGCTCGGCTCTTCCAAACAACCTTGACTAAAACCATCTCCACTTGACAGCACCTGCATATGATTTATCCTCTCAAGCACTTTTACGAGGAGCTGTGCCGTCAGCGCTGCGATAATAGAACAGAAAAGCCTCGGCGCATCCGGCTGGTGAGAGCTCTAGCTGTACGAAGCTCTTGTCAGGCTCCCTTCATTACCGTGAATCAGGTGAGCGATGGCGATGGACGTGTAATGCCATGTAATGGACTTCTGCTAGGAATGTACGGAAAAGTCTGCAACATGCAGAAGCCATCTGTGTCAAGAAGACCCTACAGCCAAACGTAAAACATTTTTAAAGGAGGACCTGTCACGGTCAGGGGAGGACTGACCATTTGGGAACTCGGGCACTGCCCGAGGGCCCGGGGTCAGTAGGGGGCCCCATGAGATGCCCCTGGTACCTTTCATAGGCTTTTTTGGGTGTGGTTTGAGTGTAGGCGAGGACACAGGGGCCCCATGATCTCCTATTGCCCGGGGCCCATGAGTTGTCAGTCCGTCCCTGGTCATGGTTAAAATATAGTTGTGCTCATAGATTTACAAACCATCTGGAAGAAGATCATCTAGATCAGGGGTCTCCAAACTTTCTAAACAAAGGGCCAGTTTACTGTCCTTCAGGGGGGTCGGACATTGGTGTCAGTTGGAGGAATAGTGCCCGTTGTTGGTGTCATTGGGAGGAATGGTGCCCTATTGGTGTCAGTGGGAGGTATGGTGCCACATTGTTGGTATCAGTCACAGGAATGGTGCCCCGTTGGTGTTGTTAGTCGGAGGAATAGTGCCCCATTGTTGGTATCAGTCGCAGGAATGGTGCCCCGTTGTTGGTGTCAGTGGGAGGAATAGTACCTCATTGTTGGTATCAATGGCAGGAATGGTGCCCCATTGTTGGTGTTAGTGGGAGGAATAGTGCCCCATTGTTGGTGTCAGTGAGAGGAATGGTTTCCAGTTGTTGGTGTCATTGGTAGGAATAGTGCCCCATTGTTGGTGTCAGTGGCAGGAATGGTGCCCCATTGTTTGTGTCAGCAAGAGGAATGGTGCCCCATTGTTTGTGTCAGCAAGAGGAATGGTGCCACATTGTTGGTGTAAGTGGGAGGAATAGCACCCCAATCATCATTGGTGTCAGTGGGAGGAATAGTGTCCATTATTGGTGTCAGTGGGAGGAATAGTGCCCCATCATTGGTGTCAGTGAAAAGACTTGTGGCCCATCGTTGGTGTCAGTGAAAGGAATAGTGCACTGTCGTTACATAGTTACATAGTTAGTCTGGCTGAGAAAAGACAAAAGTCCATCCAGTTCAACCATAGAAAAAAAAAGTTATAATCCTACACCCACAGCTGATCCAGAGGAAGGCAAAAAAAAACCCAGCAAAGCACGATCCAATTTGCTCCTGCAGGAGAATAAAAATTCCTTCCTGATCCCCCAAGAGGCGATCTGATATTCTCTGGATCACCTTTACCTATAAATGTTATATCCAGTTATATTCTGTATATAGAATTTGGTCCTTGTCACAGTCCCTCAAAACTTATGTTCTCCATTTGTTCTGCTTTCAACTTCAGGGTCAACATGTTCACTTGCTGCCTAATATATCCCAAACACTTTCAGATGCCATTGTAAAGAGATAATCAACGTCATTCACTTTACCTGCAATGGGTCAGAATGCGTTGGCTGATCGGTGTATATTCACCATAAATGATAATCCACCATGCTTTGGGGACAACAAGGTCTCTTCCCCCTAATCGCCGAACCCTGACAAAGGTGGGCATCTAGACCCACCATGCTTTGGGGACAACAAGGTCCCTTCCTCGTAATCACCGAACCCTGACAAAGGTGGGCATCTAGACCCACCATGCTTTGGGGACAACAAGGTCCATTCCCCGTAATCGCCGAGCGCCTACAAAGGTGGGCCTCTAGACCCACCATGCTTTGGGGACAGCAAGTTCCCTTCACTGTAATCACTGAGCCCCAACAAAGGTGGGCCTCTAGACCCACCATGCTTTGGGGGCAACAAGGTCCCTTCCCCGTAATCGCCGAGTTCCGACAAAGGTGGGCCTCTAGACCCACCATGCTTGGGGACAACAAGGTCCATTCCCCGTAATCGCTGAGACCCGAGAAAGGTGGGCCTCTAGACCCACCATGCTTTGGGGACAACAAGGTCCCTTCCCCGTAATCTCTGAGCCCTGACAAAGGTAAGCCTCTAAACCCACCATGCTTTGGGGACAACAAGGCCCCTTCCCCGTAATTGCCGAGACACAACAAAGGTAGGACTCTAGACCCACCATGCTTTGGGGACAACAAGGTCCCTTCCCTGCAATCGCCAAGCCCCCGCAAAAGGTGGGCCTCTAGACCCCCCATGCTTTGGGGACAACAAGGTTCCTTCCCCGTAATCTCCGAGCCCTGACAAAGGTAAGCCTCTAGACCTACCATGCTTTGGGGATAAAAAGGTCCCTTCCCCGTAATCGCCAAGTTCCGACAAAGGTGGGCCTCTAGACCCACCATGCTTTGGGGACAACACGGTCCCTTCCCCGTAATCGCTGAGCCCCGACAAAAGGTGGGCCTCTAGAACCCCCATGCTTTCGGGACAACAAGGTCCATTCCCTGTAATCGTTGAGCCCCGACAAAGGTGGGCCTCTAGACCCACCATGCTTTGGGGACAGCAAGGTCCCTTCCCCGTAATCTCCGAGCCCTGACAAAGGTAAGCCTCTAGACCCACCATGCTTTGGGGACAACAAGGTCCCTTCCCCGTAATCGCCGAGACACGACAAAGGTGGGCCTCTAGACCCACCATGCTTTGGGGACAACAAGGTCCCTTCCCCGCAATCGCTGAACCCCAACAAAGGTGGGCCTTTAGACCCTCCGAAGTGTGCTGCCCGATCATTTATGTAGAATTTTGACTTTTCACGAATGGTGAGGAGCTCTTTCCTACCGACACAAAACTTTTTTTACTGATCTCCAAATTTTTTCCGACAACCTATTTTTTTTTCATCTTAGACAGGTTAAAAGAAAAGTTTACTGTACCATTTTGTGTTTGTGCCTGATGCCGGTCATTACGGGTGACATGCTCTCAGCGCACTTTGTAAGGTCAGAGCTCCGCTCACTATTGTCTGGAATTACTTCTAAGCAAGAGAAGATTTCCTCTGGGCTAAGGTAGACTCCAGTCTAGTCAAAAAGGTAGCCCTTGAAATTATTATTTATTTATTTCAGGGGCTTATATAGCACCGTCAATTTACGCCACGCTTTACGTATATATTGTACATTCACATGAGTCCCTAACCCTCAAGGGGTGTACAATCTAAGGTCCCTAACCCTTAAGGGGCGTACAATCTAAGGTCCCTAACCCTTAAGGGGCGTACAATCTAAATTCCCTAACCCTCAAGGGGCGTACAATCTAAGATCTCTAATCCTCAAGGGGCGTACAATCTAAATTCCTTAACCCTCAAGGGGCGTACAATCTAAGGTCCCTAACCCTCAAGGGGTGTACGATCTAAGGTCCCGAACCCTCAAGGGGCGTACAATCTAAGGTCCCTAACCCTCAAGGTGCGTACAATCTAAGGTCCCTAACCCTCAGGGGGTGTACAATCTAAGGTCCCTAACCCTCAAGAGGTGTACAATCTAAGGTCCCTCACCCTCAAGGGGCGTACAGTCTAAGTTCCGTAACCCTCAAGGGGCGTACAATCTAAGGTCCCTAACCCTCAAGGAGCGTGCAAACTAAGGTCCCTAACCCTCGAGGGGTGTACAATCTAAGGCCTCTAACCCTCAAGGGGAGTAAAATCTAAGGTCCCTAACCCTCAAGAGGCAAACGATCGAAGGTCCCTAACCCTCAAGGAGTGTACAATCTAAGGTCCCTAACCCTCAGGGGGTGTACAATAAGGTCCCTAACCCTCAAGGGGCGTACAATCTAAGGTCCCTAACCCTCAAGGGGCATACGATCGAAGGTCCCTAACCCTCAAGGGGCATACGATCGAAGGTCCTTAACCCTCAAGTGGCGTACAATCTAAGGCCTCTAACCCTCAAGGGGCGTACGATCTAAGGTCCCTAACCCTCAAGGGGCATACGATCGAAGGTCCCTCACCCTCAAGGGGCGTACAATCTAAGGTCCCTAACCCTCAAGGGCCATACAATCTAAGGTCCCTCACCCTCAAGGGGCGTACAATCTAAGGTCCCTAACCCTCAAGGGGCGTACAATCTAAGGTCCCTAATCCTCAGGGGGTGTACAATCTAAGGTCCCTAACCCTCAAAGAGCGTACAATCTAAGGTCCCTAACCCTCAAGGGGAGTACGATCAAAGGTCCCTAACCCTCAAGGGGTGTACAATCTAAGGCCTCTAACCCTCAAGGGGAGTACAATCTAATGTCCCTAACCCTCAAGAGGCATATAATCTAAAGTCCCTAACCCTCAAGGGGTGTACAATCTAAGGTCCCTAACCCTCAAAGAGCGTACAATCTAAGGTCCCTAACCCTCAAGGGGAGTACGATCAAAGGTCCCTAACCCTCAAGGGGTGTACAATCTAAGGCCTCTAACCCTCAAGGGGTGTACAATCTAATGTCCCTAACCCTCAAGGGGAGTACAATCTAAGGCCTCTAACCCTGAAGGGGTGTACAATCTAATGTCCCTAACCCTCAAGGGGTGTACAATCTAATGTCTTTAACCCTCAAGGGGCGTACAACCTAAGGTGACAGGTCCTCTTTATGGAAACATTGGGGGGTCTATTAGAAACACTGGGTCTCCCCCTGCCTTCCAATGCATCTATTCAAACCCATTGTGTTTGAATAGCTGAATCCTTGGCTACACTACCCAAGGTGTGATTTTGGAAGTGACAGTGACTGACAACTCATGGGGCCCCCGGGTAATAGGGGATCATGGGGCCCCCGTGTCCTCACCAACGCTCACAACCACACCAAAAAAAAATCCTATGAAAGGTACCAGGGGCATCTCACAGGGTCCCCTACTGACCCCCGGGCCCTCAGCAGTGCCCGAGTTCCCAAATGGTCAGTCCGCCCCTGGTAAGGATAATATAGGTCAGACGTCAATGTGATTGGGTCAGATAAGACATGAAGGGGCCCAATGATCTCCTGTGAACGTTCTTGCATACAGTTTATTATGACCTTGAAAAAGATGGTTCCTTTGTCGGCATATTGCCAGTCATGGTTTATTTGACGTCTTATCAGTGGAGAGAGAGCTTGAAACGTATGTTTTCCTGACATATATTTCAAAGGTCTTTCTTTTCCTCTCTGGATCTCACCATCTCCCTTTGGGGGTTGGGCGCTATCGGTTCAAGCAGCCGGGGTGACTTCAATGGACACGATTAACAAGTGAGGAAATGAAAAACTCCCTGAAGAAATTCGGTGTGAAATGCCGCTCATCCTCCGGTTTTTTTGGAACATAACCTTTTCCCGTATAGCGAGGAGACTTAGTGACTGCAGGCAATGCGAAGAAAACTAACAAAGAGCCACCCCTGACCTTTACATTGTTTGTTTTTCTCCATCGCTCAACAACAACCTGGCCCTGGAAAGTTCAGGAATACCTTAAGGAAAAATCTATTTCTGCTGTAACAGGCGGTTGGAACGGGCTGCCATTTTACTGCGGCGGGATGGATACTACAAGGGAAAGTTCTATAGATTGTACGGCCCCCCTCTTACTAGACATTGTACGGCCTGTGTCTCACTAAAGATTGTACGGCCCCGTGTCCTTCCTAGAGATTGTACGGCCGTGTCTTACTATAGATTGTACGGCCCGTGTCTTCCTAGAGATTGTACGGCCGTGTCTTACTATAGATTGTACGGCCCGTGTCTCACTAAAGATTGTACGGCCGTGTCTTACTATAATTGTACGGCCGTGTCTTACTATAGATTGTACGGCCCGTGTCTCACTAAAGATTGTACGGCCGTGTCTTACTATAGATTGTACGGCCGTGTCTTACAATAGATTGTACGGCCGTGTCTTACTAGACATTGAAACGACCCATATCCTAGTATAGATTGTATAGCCCCGTGTCTTACTAAAGATTGTACGGCCCGTGTCTTCCTAGAGATTGTACGGCCTGTGTCTTACTATAGATTGTACGGCCCAAGTGTCCTTACTACAGATTGTACGGCCGTGTGTCTTACTAGAGATTGTGTGGCCCATGTCCTACTATAGATTGTAACGGCCCGTGTCTTAATTAGAGATTTTGTACGGCCCATGTCCTAGTATGGATTGTATGTGCCATACAATCCATGTCCTAGTACAGATTGTACGGCTCATGTCCTACTATAGATTGTACGGCCCCGTGTCTTATTAGAGATTGTACGGCCCATGTCCTAGTATGGATTGTATGGGCCATACAATCCATGTCCTAGTACAGATTGTACGGCTCATGTCCTACTATAGATTGTATGGCCCATGTCCTAGTATAGATTGTTATGGCCCATGTCCTAGTATAGATTGTACGGCTCATGTCCTAGTATAGATTGGTATGGCCCATGTCCTAGTATAGATTGTATGGCCCATGTCCTAGTATCGATTGTACGGCCCGTGTCCTAGTATAGATTGTAATGGAATGGTACCCATGTCCTAGAATAGATTGTACGGCTCATGTCCTAGTATAGATTGTATGGCCCATGTCCTAGTATAGATTGTATGGCCCATGTCCTAGTATAGATTGTACGGCCCGTGTCTTAATTAGAGATTGTACAGCCCATGTCCTAGTATAGATTGTATGGCCCGTGTCTTATTAGAGATTGTACGGCCCATGTCCTAGTATAGATTGTATGGCCCATGTCCTACTATAGATTGTATGGCCCATGTCCTACTATAGATTGTACGGCCCATGTCCTAGTATAGATTGTACGGCCCATGTCCTAGTATAGATTGTACGGCCCATGTCCTACTATAGATTGTACGGCCCATGTCCTAGTATAGATTGTACGGCCCATGTCCTAGTATAGATTGTACGGCCCGTGTCCTAGTATAGATTGTATGGCCCATGTCCTAGTATAGATTGTACGGCTCATGTCCTAGTATAGATTGTATGGCCCATGTCCTAGTATAGATTGTATGGCCCATGTCCTAGTATAGATTGTACGGCCCGTGTCTTATTAGAGATTGTACAGCCCATGTCCTAGTATAGATTGTATGGCCCGTGTCTTATTAGAGATTGTACGGCCCATGTCCTAGTATAGATTGTATGGCCCATGTCCTACTATAGATTGTATGGCCCATGTCCTACTATAGATTGTACGGCCCATGTCCTAGTATAGATTGTACGGCCCATGTCCTAGTATAGATTGTACGGCCCATGTCCTACTATAGATTGTACGGCCCATGTCCTAGTATAGATTGTACGGCCCATGTCTTATTAGAGATTGTATGGCCCATGTCTTATTAGAGATTGTATGGCCCATGTCCTACTATAGATTGTATGGCCCATGTCCTACTATAGATTGTACGGCCCATGTCCTAGTATAGATTGTACGGCCCATGTCCTAGTATAGATTGTACGGCCCATGTCCTACTATAGATTGTACGGCCCATGTCCTAGTATAGATTGTATGGCCCATGTCCTAGTATAGATTGTATGGCCCATGTCTGACGTGGTGTAAATAACATGAAAGAATGGATCCATCCTGCCTTGTATCAATGGTTCAGGCTGGTGGTGGTGGTGTCATGATGTGGTGGATCCATCCTGCCTTGTATCAGTGGTTCAGGCTGGTGGTGGTGGTGTCATGGTGAGGTGGATCCATCCTGCCTTGTATCAGTGGTTCAGGCTGGTGGTGGTGGTGTCATGGTGAGGTGGATCCATCCTGCCTTGTATCAACAGTTCAGACTGGTGGTGGTGGTGTCATGGTGGCTCCCTCCAGCAGGATAATGCACCATGTCACAAAGCTGAAATCATCTCCTTGAACTTGACAATGAGGTCACTGTCCTCCAATGGCCTCCACAGTCACCAGATCTCCATCCAACAGAGCACCTTTGGGATGTGGTGGAATGGGAGATTCGCATCATGGATGTGCAGCCGACAAATCTTCAGCAACTGTGGAATGCTATCATTTCAATATGGACCAATACCTCTGAGGAACGTTTCCAACATCTATGCCACGAAGAATGAAGGCAGTTCTAAAGGCAAAAGGGGGTCCAACACGGTACTAGCAAGGTGGACCTAATAAAGTGGCCGTTGAGTGTAGGGCAGTGTTCCTCAACCAGGATGGCGTGATACCCTGGGATGCCTTTTTGGTTCTATTGTCACGGATCCACCCACACGCCACGCCCACAGTGACTAGCTAACCGAGGCATGCACGTGCGGCCTTGACTTGGGTAAGGAGGGAATAAGGGGGGACTTGACTTACTTATATATAAAACCGGCCGTGATATATTTTCACTACCTCTTGGCCACCACTGGAGGGAGACTCCACTCCAATCCAGCCGGCCAACCCACACACTGGCAGATACGATCTTACATACAATCTGGTGCACGCTAAGGGTTGAGGAGCAGCCTTCTAGGATCCCTCCAGTTATCCTCCAAGCCAGAACCCCCGGTGTCAATCACTCTTCCACTGTCCACACACCCCCACACCAGACACACCACAAATGGTAGCTTGCCACCACTCAACAGTTTATCCGCAGAATGGTCTGATGGGACACCACAAACACACAGATCTCCGTCTGGCAGATCTACTACCTTACAATCCGCATGCGATCTGACCACACGCAGTGCAATTGCATACAGATTGGCAATGAACTTGACCGAGCATTTAAAGACACTAAAATACAATACAATCTAATCTCTCCGGAGATATGAGCCCGATTTGAAGTACCCAGAAGTCACTTATTAATTTTAAGATTTAATATCCCAAAAGTGGGCGGAGCATAAAATATGTACAAAGTATAAAAAGTTACAGAAAATACAAAAAATACAAAAAGACACACAATTGACTATTCACTATACAATAAAAGGGAATAAAAAACAGAAATAAAACTTTTACTGAGATTTATCCTGTGACTGGAACAAGTCAGGGAAAGTCCGCAATCCATCAGTCAATAGGACGGGCTCCATACGAATCACCACGTCTACGTTACGCTCAACTAGGATGCCGTGACACCCTGGGGTGCCGTTTTGGTTCCTCCAGGGAGCCGAAAACACGGGATCCAGTTTGGCCTTAAACAGCATTATGAGCACTAGAACAACCAATGACGCTCTAGAGCAGCGGTTCTCAACCTGGGGGTCGCGACCCCTTTGGGGGTCGAACGACCATTTCCCAGGGGTCGCCTAAGACCATCGGAAAACACATATTTCCGATGGTCTTAGGAACCGAGACACCGCTGCAGTCTCCGGCGATGTGTGGGCGGGATGATACGCTGCTGTCACCTGGCCACACCTCCGGGATCGCTCAGCAGCTCCGCCTCCTCGCCGCTGATTGGCCACCGGAACTGTAGCTCAGGAGAGGCACACAGGCGGCCAAATCACCGGCGAGGAGGTGGAGCTTGGAGAGGAGGAGCCGAGCGGTAGCGCACGTACATCAAAGAAGACCGAGGGAGCTGCCGGAGCGAGTGAAGAGGAGAGCGGCCAGAGAAGGAAGACAGCTGACAGGTAAGTGAGAGAGCGAGCCCAGGCTGGAGCAGGGGTCAGCAAAGTAAGTATCATTGGTGTCAGTGGGAGGAATAGTGCCCCATCATTTGTGTCACTAATACCAACGATGGGGCACTATTCCTCCCCCCACTGATACCAACGATGGGGCACTATTCCTCCCCCCACTGATACCCAACGATGGGGCACTATTCCTCCCCCCACTGACACCAACGATGGGGCACTATTCCTCCCCCCCACTGACACCAACGATGGGGCACTATTCCTCCCCCCACTGACACCAACGATGGGGCACTATTCCTCCCCCCACTGACACCAACGATGGGGCACTATTCCTCCCCCCACTGACACCAACGATGGGGCACTATTCCTCCCCCCACTGACACCAACGATGGGGCACTATTTCCCCCCCCCCTGACCCCAATGATGGGGCACTATTCTCCCCCCCCACACTGACATCAATGATGGGGCACTATTTCCTCCCACTGACACCTAATGATGGGGCACTATTCCTCCCCCCACTGACACCAACGATGGGGCACTATTCCTCCCCCCACTGACACCAACGATGGGGCACTATTCCTCCCCCCACTGACACCAACGATGGGGCACTATTCCTCCCCCCACTGACACCAACGATGGGGCAGTATTTCCTCCCCCCACTGACACCAACGATGGGGCACTATTCCTCCCCCCACTGACACCACACGATGGGGCACTATTCCTCTCCCCACTGACACCAACGATGGGGGCACTATTCCTCCCCCCACTGACACCAACGATGGGGCACTATTCCTCCCCCCACTGACACCAACGATGGGGCACTATTCCTCCCCCCACTGACACCAACGATGTGGCACTATTCCTCCCCCCACTGACACCAACGATGGGGCACTATTCCTCCCCCCACTGACACCAACGATGGGGCACTATTCCTCCCCCCACTGACACCAACGATGGGGCACTATTCCTCCCCCCACTGACACCAACGATGGGGCACTATTCCTCCCCCCACTGACACCAACGATGGGGCACTATTCCTCCCCCCACTGACACCAACGATGGGGCACTATTCCTCCCCCCACTGACACCAACGATGGGGCACTATTCCCCCCCCCCCTGACCCCAATGATGGGGCACTATTCTCCCCTCCACCACACTGACATCAATGATGGGGCACTATTCCTCCCACTGACACCAATGATGGGGCACTATTCCTCCCCCCACTGACACCAACGATGGGACACTATTTCCCCCCCCCCCCCCCTGACCCCAACGATGGGGCACTATTCTCCCCTCCACCACACTGACATCAATGATGGGGCACTATTCCTCCCACTGACACCAATGATGGGGCACTATTCCTCCCACTGACACCAGTGATGGGGCACTACTCCCACTGACACCAGTGATGGGGCACTACTCCCCCCCCACTGACACCAGTGATGGGGCACTATTCCTCCCACTGACACCAATGATGGGGCACTACTCCCCCCACTGACACCAATGATGGGGCACTACTCCCCGCACTGACACCAATGATGGGGCACTACTTTCCTCCCACTGACACCAATGATGTGGCACTATTCCTCCCACTGACACCAGTGATGGAGCACTACTCCTCCCACTGACACCAGTGATGGGGCACTACTACTCCCCCCACTGACACCAATGATGGGGCACTACTCCTCCCCACTGACACCAATGATGGGGCACTATTCCTCCCACTGACACCAATGATGGGGCACTACTCCTCCCCCACTGACACCAGTGATGGGGCACTACTCCTCCCACTGACACCAGTGATGGGGCACTACTCCCCCCACTGACACCAGTGATGGAGCACTACTCCCCCCCCACTGACACCAATGATGGGCACTACTCCCCCCCACTGACACCAATGATGGGGCACTACTCCTCCCACTGACACCAACGATGGGGCACTATTCCTCCCACTGACACCAACGATGGGGCACTATTCCTCCCACTGACACCAACGATGGGGCACTATTCCTCCCACTGACTCCAACGATGGGGCACTATTCCTCCCACTGACACCAGTGATGGAGCACTATTCCTCCCACTGATACCAACGATGGGGCACTATTCCTCCCACTGACACCAACGATGGGGCACTATTCCTCCCACTGACACCAACGATGGGGCACTATTCCTCCCACTGACACCAGTGATGGGGCACTATTCCTCCCACTGACACCAGTGATGGGGCACTATTCATCCCACTGACATCAGTGATGGGGCACTATTCCTCCCACTGACACCAGTGATGGGGCACTATTCATCCCACTGACATCAGTAATGGGGCACTATTCCTCCCACTGATACCAACGATGGGGCACTATTCCTCCCACTGATACCAATGATGGGGCGCTATTCCTCCCACTGATACCAACGATGGGGCACTATTCCTCCCACTGACATCAGTGATGGGGCACTACTCCTTCCACTGACACCAATGATGGGGCACTATTCCTCCCACTGACACCAATGATGGGGCACTATTCCTCCCACTGACACCAATGATGGGGCACTATTCCTCCCACTGACACCAATGATGGGGCACTATTCCCCCCACTGATACCAATGATGGGGCGCTATTCCTCCCACTGATACCAACGATGGGGCACTATTCCTCCCACTGATACCAATGATGGGACACTATTCCTCCCACTGACACCAATGATGGGGCACTATTCCTCCCACTGATACCAACGATGGGGCACTATTCCTCCCACTGACATCAGTGATGGGGCACTACTCCTTCCACTGACACCAATGACATGGCACTACTCCTCCCACTGCAAAATTACAGTTATGAAGTAGCAATGAAAATAATTTTATGGTTGGGGGTCACCACAACATGAGGAACTGTATTAAGGGGTCGCGGCATTAGAAAGGTTGAGAACCACTGCTCTAGAGCCAGGACTCATGGCCTCATTCTATGCATTGGTGATGGCGGCTGGGTCTCCACCACCATGGGAACACATGACTCTGATCCATGTTGGGCTGCCCCAACATTCAGGAGAAGATGGAAGTCCACCTCCTCCATACCTCTTCCAGCTCAAGCCCTCTGCCGTGCTGCTGGAGAAAAAAGGAAGGGCTCTGATGTGAAGAGGGGAGTGTGTAATTTGGAGGCTATTCGATGGGTTAACTGTGTCATTGGGGGGCTCTGTGATGGTTTGATTGTGTGATTGGAGGGGCTCTGCAATGGCGTACTGTGTGATTGGGGGACTCTTGTGATTGGGGGACTCTGTGATGGGGGGGCTTCTGATGTATAAGGGCAACTCTGATGTTATGAGAGGCTCTCTTCTATAGGGGGACACTGTGATGTGATGGGGGAGCCTCTGAATATTAAGGGGTGACGTGAAGGGGGAACTCTGATGTTATGAGAGGCTTTCTTCTATAGGGGGACACTGTGATGTGATGGGGGAGCCTCTGAATATTAAGGGGTGACGTGAAGGGGGAACTCTGATGTTATGAGAGGCTCTCTTGTATAGGGGGACACTATGATGTGATGGGGGAGCCTCTGAATCTTAAGGGGTGACGTGAAGGGGGAACTCTGATGTTATGAGAGGCTTTCTTCTATAGGGGGACACTGTGATGTGATGGGGGAGCCTCTGAATATTAAGGGGTAACGTGAAGGGGGAACTCTGATGTTATGAGAGGCTTTCTTCTATAGGGGGACACTGTGAAGTGATGGGGAGCCTCTGAATATTAAGGGATGACGTGAAGGGGGAACTCTGATGTTATGAGAGGCTGTCTTGTATAGGGGGACACTATGATGTGATGGGGGAGCCTCTGAATCTTAAGGGGTGACGTGAAGGGGGAACTCTGATGTTATGAGAGGCTTTCTTCTATAGGGGGACACTGTGATGTGATGGGGGAGCCTCTGAATATTAAGGGGTGACGTGAAGGGGGAATTCTGATGTCATGGGGGACTCTGACATGATGAAGCACCTCTGATGTGATAGGGTGACGCCTTAAAAGCCATTACAGGTGAACTCTTTAGAATTAACCGTGAATTGTGGCCCTAGAATTATTGCTCTCACCTTGACATGTGTGACAACACCGTACATGTGTAGTGCAATTTATACTTACATACATGTGTGTGCCGTACGCTGTGCATTTGCATTCGGTAGTGCATTGCAGTGTATGTGGAGGTGAAGAGGGTGTGTTAAATTTTTAATTTGTTTTCATGAAATGTATTTATTTTTTTTACTGTTTTCATTTTTTTATTTAACTTTATTGCTATCACAAAAGAGGATAACAAGCCTCGCCCAGGGGTGGACTGACAACTCATGGGGCCCCTGGGTAATAGAGGATCATGGGGACCCTGTGTCCTCACCCACACTCAAACCGCACCCAAAAAAGCCTATGAAAGGTATTAAGGGCATCTCATGGGGCCCCCTACTGACCCTGGGCTGTCAGGACGCGGGTGTTCCGCGGCATCACGTCGGGCGGCGCATGCGCAGAACACCAGCACTTACCACCATGCGAGCGATAGGACCTGGGCGCGCACGGCGGCAGCGATGTTCGCGCATGCGCACTCGCGATCGCGGACACGCGCCTGGCACCAATGACAGCGTGAGGCGGGCTATTTAAATGTGAAATGAGGTATGTCAGATTGCCGTTTGGCCTTATTACCTTGTTCCTGATTCTGTGTTCCTGTGTATCCGTTGCCGACCTCTGCTTGTTCCTGATCCTGCTATTCTCCTGATTAACCCCCGGCTTGCCTGACTACTCTTTTGCTTGATCCCTGGTACTGCGCTGCCCGCATCCTGTTTGAACCTGGCTTGTGACCCGACCATCCTCTGCTCGCTCCTTCTGTACCTCACTGCCCGCACGATACCGACCCGGCCTGTCTGACCCTGCATACCTCACCCGACCATCCGTCCATCCCGCTCGGATCATACCAGTAGGTCTGTCTGCCTCTTCCAATCAGATTCCATCCCTGCACTCCCCTGCCAGAACTCTCTACCACCGCCGGACGCACTCGGGGGTCGCAACCTGGTTCCAGTCTGCACCAAGTCCATCCCCACCATCAGGGGCCCTGGTGATCAGCAGGCTGGCACTTAGACCCTGCTCCCTGGGGAAATCCGTGCTGTGGGCTGCTAGAGACTCTGCCAGGTGGCACCTAACATGGGCCCTCAGGCCCATGTTAGTGCACAAATGGTCAGTCTGCCACTGAGAGCCCCCCTATCTGGTAGCATGGGCATGTGATCGCATCGGCAGGTGACAGGTCCTCTTTATGGAAACATTGGGGGGATCTATTAGAAACACTGGGGGTCTCCCCTGCCTTCCAATGCATCTATCCAACCCCATTGTGTCTGAATAGCTCCATCCTTGGCTACACTACCCAAGGAATGGCAGCTGTGATTTCGGAAGTGACAGTGACTGACAACTCATGGGGCCCATGGGCAATAGGGGTTCATGGGGCCCCTGTGTCCTCACCCACACTCAAACCACACCCAAAAAAGCCTATGAAAGGCACTAGGGGCATCTCATGGGGCCCCCTACTGACCCTGGGCCCTCGGGCGGTGCCCGAGTGCACAAATGGTCAGTCTGCCACTGAGCCCCCCCATCTGGTAGCATGGGCATGTAATCGCATCGGCAGGTGACAGGTCCTCTTTATGGAAACATTGGGGGGGGTCTATTAGAAACACTGGGGGTCTCCCCTGCCTTCCAATCCATCTATTTAAACCCATTGTGTTTGAATAGCTGCATCCTTGGCTACACTAGGCAAGGAATGACAGCTGTGGTTTCGGAAGTGATGTATTAGCAACAGATTTTTTCATTGATAGAATCGTGCTCCAAGTTTGAACTGGACACCCATAAGTCACAATTTCCTGCACAGCAGATTTGACAGCCTCGTGTTTCAGGCAGGGAGAATGGGTGTTTCGGCATGTATCTGAAAGCATAGGCAACAAATAAAAATTGCAGTCTCAGAAAAACATGGTCTCCCACTGCTAGGGTGAGCAGACAAAGCGCGGAGGGACTTGGAGTGGCGGGAATATTTTACAGGTGGAGAGCAGCAGTTCTAACCGTTTGAAGAAGCTATCTTCCTGCTAACGAACAGGGGGCATGCAGCTGTGCCTGAGAGTGATCAGCTCCTCTGTACATACTAAGCAGCTCTTCTCCAGCTAAATTTGGCATTCCCGACTGCGGCGTTACGGTTTAGAAGGCTTGCCGCACTTTAGCAGTAATTACCCCCCGACCGCGCTCCCCAGTGATCGAGCAATTTGAATACATTTGTTTAGCCCAGAATCCTCTAATTTCTCTGCGGACGGGAGTTATTAGCACTTCAAAACCCTCTGAAAGGTCACAAAATGGCGGCGTGCGCTCTCTCATGTCCCTGCCCGTGTCGCCTGGACTGCTCCTTGTGAAGAGTAAATAAAAGCACAGCTTAAAGGGGCACGACCACCAAAAATACCACTGCCCAAATACGGTAGCCTGTTATCAGAAATGATTATTCTGTATATACAGGTATATTCTTGAAATTATTTTCTCAACTTTTCCCTGCAGACCAAGCTGTCCAGAGCAGGATCTGAACCTACAACCTCTGCTGCATCCGGCAGTAGCTCTTCTTACTGAGCCACTTGAGATGCTGGTGTCAGGGATTGGTGTCCCTGCCGCGATACGCCGGGCGGCGCATGCGCAGGACACCGATGCGCTCTAATCAGCAGGTAGCAGGACCCAGGCAATCACGATGGCCGCGCATGCGCACTCGCGATCGCAGACACGCGTCTGGCACCAATGACAGCGCAGGGCTGGCTATTTAAACAGGAATAGAGGTATGTCAGATTGCTGTTTGGTCTTTTGTGCTCTGTTCCGATACCTGATCCTGTGTTGCTCCCGTTGCCGGCCTCTGCTTTGTACCTGACCCTGCTGATTGTATCCTGCTTAAACCCCTGGCTTGCCTGACCATCCTTCTGCCTGACCCTTTGTACCGTGCTGTCCGCTAGTTACTGAACCCGGCTTGTGACCTCGACCATTCTCTGCCTTCTCCTCCGGTACTTCGCTGCCCGCACGTTGCTGACCTGGCCCGCCTGACTACGCTTCCAGCCACCCAGAAGATCCATCCCACAGGGATCATCCCTGGTTACCAGGTCTGCCAGCCTCTTCACAGCAGACTCCTTACCCCGCACTCCTCTGACGGTGCTCTCTACCATTGTATTGGGCGTACTCAGGGGTCGCAACCTGGTCTCAGTCTGCTCCAAGTCCATCCCCACCATCAGGGGCTCTGGTGAATAAGCAGATTTGGACTTAGACCCCGCGCCCTGAGGAAATCCGACAGTACTCTCTCTGATCTTTTGGCTTTCTTGCCTTGTCTCTTGTTTCTGGTGAAACTTGAGCTCTTTGCTCCTCCCATGAACTTCCTGATTTAAGCTACGTCTTTGCATTTCCTGTCTGCCAGATTACTGTGCCCTCTCCAGTCAATATCTTGCTCTTTGCGTACCTGCAGCTCTCCTTCTCTCCACTACTACTTGTTTCTCATCTTTGGCTTGTTCCTTGACTACACTTCTACTTGATCCCTTCCTACAAACATTTGTTACTAACCTTTGGCTTGTTCCTCAACTACGTTTCCACTTGATCCCTACTTACAACCACTTGTTACCGACCTTCGGCTTGTTCCTCCACTACGGTTCCACTTGATCCCAACCTAAAACCACTTGTTACTGACCTTTAGCTTGTTCCTCAACTACGCTTCCACTTGATCCCTATCTACAACCACTTGTTACCGACCTTCGGCTTGTTCCTCCACTACTGATCCACTTGATCCCTACCTAAAACCACTTGTTACCGACCTTCGGCTTGTTCCTCGACTAAGATTCCGCTTGCTCCGAACTGCAGGTTGCTACTGACCGTTTGCTTGTTCCTTGATTATGGATCCACTTGATCCTACCCTGCAACCATTAGTTATTGATCTTTGGCTTTTTCCTTGACTAAACTTCCGCTTGATCCCAACCTGCAACCACTTGTTACGACCTTTGGCTTGTTCCACCACTACAGTTTCACTTGATCCCAACCTGCAGCCATTAGTTATTGACCTTTGGCTTGTTCCTGGACTAAGCTTCTGCTTGAGACCAACCTGCAATCACTTATTACCGACCTTTGACTTGTTCCTCAAATACGCTTCCACTTGATCCCAACCTGCTACCACTTGTAACCCTTCTGCTTGATCCCTACCTGCTATATCTGCTACTGAACCCCAGCTTGCTCACCTCCTGGTGGGGCAAACCTGGAGACTACAATCTGGTACTAACACGCAGCAAAACCCATCTACATCTTCTGCTTGATCCCAACCTGCAACCACTTGTTACTGACCTTTGGCTTGTTCCACCACTACAGTTCCACTTGATCCCAACCTGCAACCATTAGTTATTGAACTTTGGCTTGTTCCTTGACTAAGCTTCCCGCTTGATCCCAACCTGTAACCACTTGTTACCGACCTTTGGCTTGTTCCTTGACTATGGTTCCACTTGATCCCAACCTGCAACCATTAGTTATTGACCTTTGGCTTGTTCCTTGACTATGGTTCCACTTGATCCCAACCTGCAACCACTTGTAACCCTTCTGCTTGATCCCTACCTGCTATATCTGCTACTGAACCCTGTCTTGCTCACCACCTGGTGGGGCAAACCTGGGGACCGCAATCTGGTACTAACATGCAGCAAAACCCATCTACATCTCAGGAGCTCTGTTGAACACTGGTTACCAGGGGCGGACTGACCATTTGGAAACTCGGGCACTGCCCGAGGTCAGTAGGGGGCCCCATGAGATGCCCCTGGTACCTTTTTCATAGGCTTTTTTGAGTTTTGGGCAAGGACACAGGGGCCCCATGATCCCCTATTGCCCGGAGGGCCCCATGAGTTGTCAGTCCGCCCCTGCTGGTTACTGCTTAGACTCCACACCTCAGGTGAGCCCATGTCATCCCCCAGGGTGACCTGCCTGTGTACTCATCCAGCTGGTTTGTGGAAGCCTCTCTACTGCTATAGCTACCGGCCTCCAAACCTGACCCCTGACCCAGTGATGTATTTAGGTTTTGTGCTGCCCTAGGCAACACAAAATTCAACCCCCCCCCCCCCCCCCAAGAGAGAGCTTCCCACCCAAACGGTAAAATAGCCATCAAATGGGGCTATTCATATGCCGTGGCCACGATGCTTTGCTTAATGGCCGTGGCATTTGTAGCTTGAGTTTGACGATTGACACCAGTGGTCAAACGCACCCACTGAGTTCAATAGGGCCACACCGTAACCTCACATCCTCCTCCTCATCAACACAGGAACCAGAGTGCTGCGGAGGGCCGAGGAAGCGTTGGCTTCCCAATGGACTTTAGTGGAGGGAAAATGATTTTCCTTGTAATCATTTCAGAAATTATCTAAATATTTTAAAGAGGTTTTTGCTTTGCATCCAGTTTCTCGATTTGTAATTCACCTAACAATCATTCTAATGCCTTGTTTTTGCATTTGTTCGTTTTTGTGACTTTCCCTCAGTATGCATTTCCTTTATTTAAAGATTTTAAGCGAAATTTTATTCCAACGTAACATTTTGTTATATATGGCGGCAGTTGGGCTTTACACATTTGCGTCTCACTTGAGAAGATATTTTGTTTTCTGTGAATATAAACGTGACTTTAAATCTGCGGTAATGAAGCCGGATTCTTCGAGTCTCCATTTAAATGAGGAACACTAGACTCCGGCCCATAAAAATTAATAGTCTGTTTTACCAATTTATACATCTCATGGGAATCTTTCAGCCGGCGTTAAAGCGATTCAATGAAATTTTATTAACTTGAAAACACTAACAAAAGACCCAAGGTCAACGGCTATTTCCTTATCTCTTCCAGTGAAAGAACTCAACCTGAGGTCCAGTCAAGTCTATTGGCCCCTGTTTTTTAGATTTGGATTTTTAGGGCGCCTCAAAGAGTTTTTGGCTAACTTAAAGGGGAAAAAAGGCCCTTCAACAAGCACAAAATTGCAACTTAAAACAAAAAAAAAAACAGTTACAAGTTGTAATTTCTGATTGCAAATATATAATTTATTCACAGTGGGTGAACTTGTACAGATCAGATCATTCCTTAGGTCCAGGTTTTTCTATATCCTATATATAGAGCCATTAATCCAACTGACCAATCAGAGCCTCTCGTTAATAGACCGGATACATTCTAAATATAGAGCCATTTATCCAACTGTACATCCAGAGACTCTGGTTTATAGACCAGATACGACCTAAATATAGAACCATTTATCCAACCGTCCAATCAGAGCCTCTGGTCTATAGACCGGATACATCCTAAATATAGAACCATTTATCCAACCGTCCAATCACAGCCTCTGGTCTATAGACCGGATACATCCTAAATATAGAACCATTTATCCAACCGTCCAATCAGAGCCTCTGGTCTATAGACCGGATACATCCTAAATATAGAACCATTTATCCAACCGTCCAATCAGAGCCTCTGGTTTATAGACCGAAATACGTCCTAAATATAGAGCCATTTATCCAACCGTCCAATCAGAGCCTCTGGTTTATAGACCGGATACGTCCTAAATATACAGCCATTTATCCAACTGTCCAATCAGAGCCTCTGGTTTATAGATCGGATACATCCTAAATATAGAACCATTTATCCAACCGTCCAATCAGAGCCTCTGGTTTATAGACCGGATACATCCTAAATATGGAGCCATTTATCCTCAGTGGGAGAGATACAGCAGCAGAAGCCATTGGCTCCCACTGCTGTCAATCAAAGCCAATGAGCCAATAAGAGAGAACAGGGGGTGGGGCTTAGCTACAGCTCTATGTGTCTTATAGACACATAGAGCAGGGCTCAGGGGTGAGCACACACCAGTGCCCCCTTTGCAAGCAGCTTATTGGGGGCACTGGTCAAAGGGGAGGAGCCTGGAGTGCCAGTGGGGGACTTGAGAAGAAGAGGATTGGGGCTGCTTTGTGCAAAAACCACTGCACAAAGTAGGTAAGTATAACATGTTTCCTTTTTTTAAGGAACCTTTAATAGCACTTTAAGTACATTTTTATGTTGAGAGGGGGAGGAATTTGTAGTCCAAATGTGGAGCGTGGTCTAGGTTGACAACTCTGCTGATCATTAAATACCATACAGTGAGCGAGCATCGTCACCCTAGGAGAGAAAGTGTGTTGTTGGCAGGATCACAAAAATATAGTCCTTTGCCCGCCCCCCCCCCCCCCCCCCCCCCCCCCCAGCACAGCTACCAAGAATAGAGGACCCATTATTGCATTATGGGAACCAAACCACCTTCTTTCCTGGTCCATTTTTTTGGTAATTTGTTTTCTACATACGCCTGACTCTAGGCATAAGTAGATACATAGACAAATAAAAAAAGACGTTAATAAAAATAATCTAAAATAAATATAAATAATTGTAAATGTAAATATATATATATATAATATATAGTATAATTTATATATTTAATATTATATACAGTGGATAATGTCTACATACTACATATATATATATATAAATTATTATTATTATTATTATTATACAGTATTTATAAAGCGCCAATAGTTGGCTCAGCGCTGTACATTACAGAGGGGGACAGAACATGTGACAGAACAATACCAATACAATGCAAAACATGAGGGGATCGAGGGCCCTGCTCCTTGGAGCTTACAATCCAGGAGGGAGGGGATGGGGGTACAGGAAGAGATAGCTGTGGGGGATGGAGTGGTAGGAAGAGTGGAGGAGGTCGGCAAGTTAGCGGGGGGTGGGGTAGGCTTCCCTGAAGAGATGGGTTTTCAGGGTGTGCCTAAAGGAGAGGAGAGTAGGTGATAATCTGATGGGTTGGGGCAGGGAGTTCCAGAGGATGGTGACACCACCATGGAGAAGTCCTGGAGGCGGGCATGGGAGGAGGAGACCAGGGAACTAGAGAGAAGGAGGTCTTGTGAGGAGCGGAGTGTGCGTGTTGGGTGGTACTTGGATATTAGGTCAGTGATGTAGTTCGGGGCAGTATGGTGGACGGCTTTGTACATCAGTGTTAGGATTTTGAATTTGATCCGTTGCGCAATCGGAAGCCAGTGGAGGGATTGGCAGAGGGGGTGGAGGGCACTGAGTGAAGGCCAGTGGAGGGATTGGCAGAGGGGGGTGGAGGGCACTGAGTGGAGGCCAGTGGAGGGATTGGCAGAGAGGGGTGGAGGACACTGAGTGGAGGCCAGTGGAGGGATTGGCAGAGGGGGGTGGAGGACACTGAGTGAAGGCCAGTGGAGGGATTGGCAGAGTGGGGTGGTGGAAACGGAGTGGTTGTGTGTATATATATATATGTATGTGTGTGTGTATGTTATATATATATAAATGTATAATATATATAAATGTAATATAATATAAACATATTTCTGTAAATACAGTAAATAAAAAAATTAAATTGAAATATATAATAAACAGACAAATAAACAAACATATGAATATACATTTTAGGATCCTTATGGCTGGACGCAGTAATCCAAATCCTGATTGGCTGCCAAGGGTGCCAGCACTTTAATTAAACATCCTTACTGTAGAACATCATTTTCCTGCAGCAGCATTACAATAAAGTGATGTCATGTCTTGTTCTTTTTTTTATTTTGTTTTGTGATGCGATTTATGTGTTTTTCATTTTTCAGTGTGTAGCGTTGGATGGGGCGACTATTATATTCATTTTATGATTTATCTTGTAGAATAATGATAACATTTCTTAATTCTTGAATCTCAGTTGTACGTTTTTTTTTCCTACTTGATTTGTTGATTTAAACTTCTTTTCCATTTATTGTATTTTATATGCTTATTTACTATTTCCAAATTCTTTTCTAATGTCTCTTTTTTTTTTTTTCTTTAAAAACATTTATCTCTCCATCGCTCTTCTCTACAGCCCACACACACCGTCTTCCACGCTAAAATCCATCTTCCAGATTTCACATTCTCATTTTCCACTTTACTTTTTTTCTACCCCGATATTAATGACACATTTGAAGCCATTAATCCTTCTCGCCTTTATTATTTATTTCCCGTTAATGGCGTAACGCGATACAAAATAACCAGCGAAAGGTTCCAAATGAGCAGCTGGGATGGAGACGTTCTGTGAAAATGCGGTTTCCCTGGCAACCGGGATCCTCAGGAACGTCTGAAAATAGACACTCCGACGCTCCGCAAACTTTTCCTAGACTTTATTAATTCGCTCGGCGATTTCAGGATTTTTTTTTTTTTTTAATATTCTTACATTGTAAGACGCAGCGAAATCCCGGCCATGTTTTTTTTTTTTTTGTTTTTTTTTTTTTTTAATTCACGGATTTCAGCTTCCGATGCCAGAGCGATCGACTGCTTAATATGACATTATTCGGAGGATTCCCGGAGGTCGGAGGTCAGCGGGGAAGAAAAGCCCGGCGGTGGCTTAGCAGTCTATTCAGACATCGAGTTGTGTGTCTCAGGAGACCGAATCTAATTCACCTCCCAATACCATTCCACTTTGATGGCTCTGAGGCGAGCGGGAATGAAATAGAGCGCAGGACCGGGGAAGGAGAACCTTTAAAGGACACATCCACTTCCAATAAAATGGATATTATACATGGGATGGATTTTTAAAACATTTTGGGTTATAAAAATGTCATTTCAATCAGTTGGCGGTGACGGCCTGAACAATGGGACTGTCATGTGACCATTTCATGAACATCCAGATTATAGGGAAAGTAAGCCAGACCAAGGTCATAGAGAACCTAGGGTGAATGTGCCAAACTTAGCCCCCCCCCCAATACATAAAGATTACTTGTTAGAAAATACGCCCCCCCCCCAAAAAATGGAGCTCTGATCCTGTAAGCATAAATTCCCCTTCCTCTCAATACAAATCTGCCCCTCTGCTGATATCCCCCCTCCTTGTTCAAATCCTACCTCTCTCCAAATCCCCCCATCACATATCCCCCCCACCCAAAAAGAAATCTCCCATCCAAGCACAAGTCATCTCCCCACCCACTCCAAAGGCCCTCCCAGCCCAAATCCCCCCCCCCCCACCCACCCTCAGTCCCCCCCTCCTAGCACAAATCCACCCCCCCAAAAAATGATCCCTCTTAGCGCAAATACCCCCCAATCATCCGTACTAGCACAAATCACTCCATCCGCAAGAAAAATCCACTCCTAGCACTAATCCCCCCCCCACCCACCTCCGTACCCCCTCCATCCATCACAAATCCCCCACCCACCTCAGTATCCCTTCCTAGCACAAACCCCCCTAAAAAATGAGCCCCCCCCCCTAGCACAAATACCCCCCAATCACCTGTATTAGCACAAATCACCACATCCGCCAAAATTATCTCCTAATAGCACAAATCCCCCCCAATCATCTGTAATAGTACAAATCACCACATCTGCCTAAAAAAATCCCCTCTTAGCAAAACTCCCCCCCCAAAAAAAAATTAGCCCCCCCTAGCACAAATCCCCCCCCCCAATCATCTGTAATAGTACAAATCACTACATCTGCCTAAAAAAAAAAATCCCTCCTAGCAAAACTCCTCCCCCCAAAAAAATAGCCCCCCCTAGCACAAATACCCTCCAATCATCTGAACTAGCACAAATCACCATATCCGACAAAAAAAAAACCCTCCTAGCACAAATCCCCCCCCCCCCCAAAAAAAATGAGCCGCCCTAGCACACACACCCCCAATCATCTGTACTAGCACAATTCACCCCATTGGCAAAAAAAAAAAAAATCCCCTCCTAGCACAAATCCCCCCACCCATCTCAGTACCCCTATCTAGCACAACCCCCCCCACACAAAAAAAAGGAGCCCCCCTAGCACAAATACCCCCCAGTTATCTGTACTAGCACAATTCACCCCATCCAACAAAAAAAAATCCCCTCCTAGCAAAAATCCCCCCCCAAAAAAAAAATAAACCCCCCAGCACAAATACCCCCCAATCATCTGTACTAGCACAAATCACCACATCCACCAAAAAAAATCCCCTCCTAGCAAAAATCCCCCCCCAAAAAAAAATTAGCCCGCCATCACAAATACCCCCCCCCCAATCATCTATAATAGCACAAATCACCACATCCGCCAAAAAAAAAAAATCCCCTCCTAGCAAACCCCCCCTCCCACCTCAGTACCCCCTCCTTGCACAACCCCCCCCCAAAAAAAAGGAGCCCCCCTAGCAAATCACCCCATCTGCCAAAAAAATCACCTCCTAGCACAAATACCCCCCCCGTAAAAAATTAGCCCCTCATCACAAATACCCCCCAGTCATCTGTACTAGCACAAGTCACCCCATCCGCCAAAAAAAATCCCCTCCTAGCACAAATCCCCCCCCCCCCCAAAAAAAAATGAGCTCCCCAGAACAAATACCCCCCAATCATCTGTACTAGCTAAAATCACCACATCTACCCCAAAAAAAAATCCCCTCCTAGCAAAAATCCCCCCCCCAAAAAAAATAAACCCCCCAGCACAAATACCCCCCAATTATCTGTACTAGTACAAATCACCCCACCCGCCAAAAAAAATTCCCTCCTAGCACAAATCCCCCCCCCCCCCCAAAAAATGAGCTCCCCAGAACAAATACCCCCCAATCATCTGTACTAGCTAAAATCACCACATCTACCCCAAAAAAAATCCCCTCCTAGCAAAAAATTCCCCCCCCCAAAAAAAAGTAAACCCCCCCAGCACAAATACCCCCCAATTATCTGTACTAGTACAAATCACCCCATCCGCCAAAAAAAATTCCCTCCTAGCACAAATCTCCCTCAAAAAAATGAGCCCCCCAGTCATCTGTACTAGTACAAATCACCACATCCACCAAAAAAATCCCCTCCTAGCACAGACCCCCCCCCCCCCCCCCCCAAAAAAAAAAAAAAAATGAGCTGCCCTTGCACAAATACCCCCCAAATCATCTGTACTAACACAAATCACCATATTCCCAAAATAAAATCCCCTCCTAGCACAAATCCCCCCCACCCACCTCAGTACCCCCTCCTAGCACAGACCCCCCCCCCCCCCCCCCAAAAAAAAAATTAGCCACCCTTGCACAAATACCCCCCAATCATCTGTACTAGCACAAATCACCACATCCGCCAAAAAATATCCCCTCCTAGCACAAATCCCCCCTTCCAAAAAAATGCCCCCCCCTAGCACAAATACCCCCCAATCATCTGTACTAGTACAAATCACCACGTCTGCCCAAAAAATCCCCTTCTATCACAAATCCCCCCAGAAAATGAGCCCCCCTAGCACAAATACCCCCCAATCATCTGTACTAGTACAAATCACCACGTCTGCCCAAAAAATCCCCTTCTACCACAAATCCCCCCCATAAAATGAGCCCCCCTAGCACAAATACCCCCCAATCATCTGTACTAGCAAAAATTACCACATCCGCCAAAAAAAAATCCCCTCCTAGCAACCCCCCCCCCGACCTCAGTACCCCCTCCTAGCACAAACCCTCCCAAAAAAGGAGCCCCCCTAGCACAAATACCCCCAATCATCTGTACTAGCACAAATCACCCCATCCACCAACAAGAATCCCCTCCTAGCACAAATCCCCCCCCCCCCAAAAAAAAATGAGCCCCCAGCACAAATACCCCCCAGTCATCTGTACTAGCACAAATCACCCCGATCGACAACAAATAATCCCCTCCTAGCACAAATCCACCCACCAAAAAATGAGCCAAGATGTTGGGCCAGTGGCGGTTTTTGCCTCGCCGTGGCTGTGCCGGTATTTTCAGGGGACTGTGACGGCGGCCGCATGAAGACGATGCTTGATGTCGACCATAAAAAGGAAACGGCCGCTGAGTCAGAAATTTCACAGTGAAACCGAAATAAAATCTGCCCGATTCCCAAGTGGCCAGTAATGGGGCTGTGAAGGATGGACCTGCTCTACATAAAGCATGAAATGCGTTCACGCATCGCTGGTGAGACGCATACAGGAATGCAAAAAGAAGAATGAAGATGGATTTGTATAATGCTGATGCTTCCAGAGGAGGAAGAGCTCAGGTGTACCCAGGGCTGCTGTTAGAAAACACGAAGCCCCATACAGCCAGCCTGACAGGGACCCCCACCCACCAAAAAAACACAGTTTACTATGCTTCAGTTATGAATGAACACAGTGAGTGATCAGAAGAGGCTGGACCACTTACCCCACTCTCCAACCTGAAAGATCCTGTTGCGGGCAGGGCCACTGTTAGAAACTATGGGGCCCCATACAGGCAACCTGACAGGGCCCCCTTAAAAAAAAAAACACAGTTTACTATGCTTCAGTTATGAATGAACACAGTGAGTGATCAGTACTGGAACCGATCCCTTGTATGGCTTTCTCTGCTGCAGCTGAAAACCAGCGGGAGAGAGAGAGAGTATACAGATTTCAGATGCTGCAGAGAGAGCCATACAGGGGATCGGTTCCAGTAATTGTTCCCCCCACTATGCTGATCACCCTTCTTGGGCCCCATACAGGACTGGTGGTACCCCCTTATCCACAGCCCTGGTTGTGTGCTTGCAGCTGCCATTGGGAAGGAGAGGGGGGAACCCAGAAGAACTGTGGGGTGGCGGCACCCAGGGGGGCCTGGGCAGCATGGGGAAATGGGTGCAGCGGGGGGCAATTACTGGAACTGATCCCCTGTATAGCTCTCTCTGCTGCAGCTGAAAGCCAGCAGAAGGGAGAGGAGAAGATGCCGGCTTTCAGCTGCTGCAGAGAGAGCTATACAGGGGATCGGTTCCAGTAATTGTTACCCCACTATGCTGATCACCCTCTGTGCCCACATCCAATTCACCCAGCTGCCTGGGCCCCCCTGCTGGCCTGGGCCCCGTACAGGAGGACTGGTAGTACCCCCTTATCCACGGCCCTGGTTGTGTGATTGCAGCTGCCACTGGGAAGGAGAGAAGGGAACCCAGCAGAACTGTGGGATGAGGGCACCCAGGGGGGCCTGGGCAGCATGGGGAAATGGGTGCAGTGGGGCATGGGGCAATTACTGGAACCGATCCCCTGTATGGCTCTCTCTGCAGAAGCTGAAAGCCAGCGGAAGGGAGAGAAGAATCCGGCTTTCAGCTGCTGCAGAGAGAGCCATACAGGGGATCGGTTCCAGTAATTGTCCCCCTAACCTCCATACTGATCACCCTCCATGCCCACGTCCAATTTACCCAGCTGCCTGGGCCCCCTTACTGGCCAGGCCCTGTACAGGAGGGCTGGTGGTGCCACCTTATCCAAAACCCTGGCTGTAAGCCAGCGGGAGGGAGAGGAGAAGATGAAGACGGATTTCAGCTGCTGCAGAGAGAGCCATACAGGGGATCGGTTTCAATAATTGTTCCCCCCACTATACCGATCACCCTGCATGCCCACATCCATTTCACCCTGCTGGCCTGGGCCCTGTACAGGTGGACTGGTGGTACCCCCTTGTCCACAACCCTGGTTGTGTGTTTGCTGCTGCCATTGGGAAGGAGAGGAGGGAACCCATCAGAACTGTGGGATGAGGGCACCCAGGGGGGCCTGGGCAGCTTGGGGAAATGGGTGCAGTGGTGCATGGGGAAATTACTGGAACCGATCCCCTGTACAGCTCTCTCTGCAGCAGCTGAAAGCCAGCGGGAGGGAGAGGAGAAGAAGCCGGCTTTCAGCTGCTGCAGAGAGAGCCATACAGGGGATCGGTTCCAGTAATTGCACCTCTCAACCCCCATACTGATCACCCTCCATGCCCACGTCCAATTTACCCAGCTGCCTGGGCCCCCTTACTGGCCAGGCCCCTTACAGGAGGGCTGGTGTTACCCCCTTATCCACAGCCCTGGCTGTAAGCCAGCGGGAGGGAGAGGAGAAGAAGTCGGCTTTCAGCTGCTGCAGAGAGAGCCATACAGGGGATCGGTTCTAGTAACCCCCCCCCCCATGCTGATCACCCTCCCTGCTCACATCCAATTCACCCAGCTAGCTATTTGGGCCCCCCTACTGGCCAGGGCTGATGGTACCCCCTTATCCGCAGCCCTTGGTGTCCCCAGCACCATTCCCCCGGCCGCCGAGGTAGATTCTCTCGCCGTGTATCGCAGTGAATTTTTCGCCGTTTGATGCTGATGCAGCCTCACACCTCATGACGCTCCGTGTCAAACATCTCTTCTTCTCTCTGCATGTGATTACCGGCGCTGTCTTTGTTGTCTTTGTGTGAGCGCCGGAGATTCCTGCAGATTGAGGTCACAGCCCCGTTTCAGCATCTTAAATGCCGGAATGGATAGACTTGACTGTGAGCGTAATTGACAGGCGCCGTCTTCAAGGGGTTGTGCAGGGGGGGGGGGGGGGTGCGGCTGTAACTGGAGATTTTTCCCCAAGTGTCGGAAGTGCACAGGATTCCTGGTAGACAAACACACACGCACGCACGCGCACACACACACACACACCGCACGCACACACATGCACATGTACACACACATGAACACACGCACACATGCATGCACACACGCACACATGCATGCACACACGCACGCACACATGCACACACGCACACATGCACGCACACATGCACACACGCACGCACACATGCACGCATGCACAACTCATACACACACACACGCACGCACGCACGCATGCACACACTCACGCACACAAAATTGTTTCAAAATGGATTTTGGATGGTTTATTGCACCATTCTGCAGATCCAGGCTGACAAGTCGTTCTATTAGTAGGAGAATAACGAGGCCGGAGCATGGAGGCCAATCGGGATCTGAAGACCCAGAACCAAGACGAGGCCGTGCGGGAAGGAGAACCGCTTCTTCGTGTTCTTCATAGGAACACGATGAGGCCGTTAATATATTCTGTACGCTATATATAGGAAGGCGATGGGGCTTGTGAACAGAACGAGGACGGCTTTAGAAAAAACGAAATTTAATCTGCTTATATTTTACCTTTCCTGGTTCTTAATTTCCTCCTCCATCAATATCCTTCCTAAAATTGTCAAGTAAAACCTTTCTATTTTCATGACTTACTTTATTTCAGTTCCAGTGATGTCGTCACTGGGTCTCTGTACTTCTTCATGCAACGCTGGCAGATCGTGGCTTGTGGGAGGGGCATGTACATAGCTTCCTGAAAACATCACAGCGCCCTGCCTCAGTACTCCTCTCAAGAGCCCTCAGTCCTGAGGCAAGCAGGGGCCTGGCTCATGGAAGGAATTATGCATGTATGATCACTGGATCTCTTTGCTTCTCTATGTAATGCTGGCAGATCATGGCTGGTGGGAGGGGCCAGGCACGGGGCTGTACATAGCTTTCTGAAAACATCTCAGCACCCTGCCTCAGTCCTGATGCAAGCTTTGGGCTGGCTCATATGAAGCATTATACATATATTTCTCTCTCTAATCTATCTATTATCTATCTATCTATCTATCTATTATCTATCTATTATCTATCTATCTATCTATCTATCTATCTATTATCTATCTATTATCTATCTATCTATCTATCTATTATCTATCTATCTATCTATCTATCTATTATCTATCTATCTATCTATCTATCTATTATCTATCTATCTATCTATCTATCTATCTATTATCTATCTATCTATCTATCTATCTATCTATTATCTATTATCTATCTATCTATCTATCTATCTATCTATTATCTATCTATTATCTATCTATCTATCTATCTATTATCTATTATCTATCTATTATCTATCTATCTATCTATCTGTTATCTATCTATCTATTATCTATCTATTATCTATCTATCTATCTATCTATCATCTATCTATTATCTATCTATCTATCTATCTATTATCTATCTATCTATCTATCTATCTATCTATCTATTATCTATCTATCTATCTATCTATCTATCTATCTATTATCTATCTATCTATCTATCTATTATCTATCTATCTATCTATCTATCTATCTATCTATCTATCTATCTATCATCTATCTATCTATTATCTATCTATCTATCTATCTATTATCTATCTATCTATTATCTATCTATCTATCTATTATCTATCTATCTATCTATCTATCTATCTATCTATCTAACTATCTATTATCTATCTATCTATCATCTATCTATCTATCTATCTATCTATCTATCTATCTATCTATTATCTATCTATCTATCTATCTATCAATCATCTATCTATCTATCTATCTATCTATCTATCTATCTATCTATCTATTATCTATCTATCTATCTATCTATCTATCTATCTATTATCTATTATCTATCTATTATCTATTAATCTATCTATCTATCTATCTATCTATCTATCTATCTATCTATCTATCTATCTATCTATTATCTATCTATCTATTATCTATCTATCTATCTCTATCTATCTATCTATCTATCTATCATCTATCTATCTATTATCTATCTATCTATCTATCTATTATCTATCTATCTATTATCTATCTATCTATCTATTATCTATCTATCTATCTATCTATCTATCTATCTATCTATCTAACTATCTATTATCTATCTATCTATCATCTATCTATCTATCTATCTATCTATCTATCTATCTATCTATCTATCTATTATCTATCTATCTATCTATCTATCAATCATCTATCTATCTATCTATCTATCTATCTATCTATCTATCTATCTATCTATCTATCTATCTATCTATCTATCTATCTATCTATCTATCTATTATCTATTATCTATCTATTATCTATTAATCTATCTATCTATCTATCTATCTATTATCTATCTATCTATCTATCTATCTATCTATCTATCTATCTATCTATTATCTATCTATCTATTATCTATCTATCTATTATCTATCTATCTATCTATCTATCTATCTATTATCTATCTATCTATCTATCTATCTATCTATCTATCTATCTATCTATCTATCTATCTATCTATCTATCTATCTATCTATCTATTATCTATCTATCTATCTAACTATCTATCTATCTATCTATTATCTATCTATCTATTATCTATCTATCTATTATCTATCTATCTATCTATCTATCTATCTATCTATCTATCTATCTATCTATTATCTATCTATCTATTATCTATCTATCTATCTAATCTATCTATCTATCTATCTATCTATTATCTATCTATCTATCTATCTATCTATCTATTATCTATCTATCTATTATCTATCTATCTATCTATCTATCTATCTATCTATCTATCTATCTATCTATTATCTATCTATCTATCTATCTATCTATCTATCTATTATCTATCTATCTATCTATCTATCTATCTATCTATCTATCTATCTATCTATCTATCTATCTATCTATCTATCTATCTCTCCATCACCTGTGTATGTGGACAGGAAAATGTCCATTGTAGCAAAATGAACATTGCAGACTAGGTCCGGTCAGGTCAGGTGTAGTGTGGTCAGGTCAGATCAGGTCCGATCCAGTCAGGTCAGGCTTGCAGTCCTTCAGGCATGGAAGCTCCAGGTGGACCATCTCCTAGATGCCACATTGGAGGTGTTAACAGTAAATACAATTTTCGGAGCACTTAGCGGCGGTCTCCAGAGGGAGCGCCTCCATCCGCGCGCCTTTATCCAGGATGACATAAGTGTGAATCTCTCCAGCTACAAGCGGCGTCAGCCGGAGATCAGCGACTCTGCGAACGATTCACCGCATACAGAGTTCAAGGCAGCATATACCGGAGCGCCGCGTCACCGAATGGACGCGATGGTCATTTATCGGTTATAAACGGATCCTTCACGTTGTGGTTTCCTCTCTGACATAAAACTCAGTGCTGACTTTTCACTGGCCGGCTCTAAGGGTCGGTTCACACTCCATGCGTTGCAGTTGCTTTTTTTTCTGCATCCAAAACGCACAGAAAGTTGGTGATATGGGTGTCAGTGTCATAGTTCACATCAGCGCTCGCAGTTCCAGTGCATTCCGTTTGCAGAAAAAAAAAAGTAAAACAGGCTGCATTTTTCCTGCACAGAACTGCAGTGAAACGCGGTAAAATGCATCCAAAACACACCGGAGCGCACATGCCCTATTTAAATTGAAGAAAAAGAGATGGAAAAAAATGAAACGGAAAGCATCAAAAACGCACCAGAATGCACATCTTATTTATATTGAAGAAAAGAGAGGGGAAAAAATTAACCGGAAAGCATCAAAAAACGCACCGAAACGCACATTTCCTATTTAAATTGAAGAAAAAGAGATGGGAACAAATTAATTGGAAAGCATCAAAAACGCACCGGAACGCATATGTTGTATTTGGATTGAAGAAAAAGAGAAGGGAAAAAAAAATTAATTGGAAAGCATCAAAAACGCACCAAAACGCACTTGTCCTTTTTAGATTGAAGAAAAAGAGAGGGGAAAAAATCTAACAGAAAGCATCAAAAACGCACCGGAACGCACATGTCCTTTATAAACTCAAGAAAAAAAAAGATGGGAAAAATTAATTGGAAAGCATAAAAACGCACCGGAACACACATGTCATATTTAGATTGAAGAAAAAGAGAAGGGAAAAAAATTAACCAGAAAACATCAAAAACACACCGGAACGCACATGTCCTATTTGAATTGAAGAAAATGAGAGGGGAAAAAAATGAATTGGAAAGCATAAAAACGCACCGGAACGCATCTGGACTGCGTTTCTAAGGTGTGAAATGGCCCTTAGGAGAAGAGGATCTGGAAGGATGAAAATTTGTGTTCATAGATTTGATTTATATAATTTTCGTCGTCCAATAGTAGGGTGATAGAATGCAATATACCATACTCAGCTCCGCCTCCTCATCAGCTGACTATTTCAGTAAGCGCCCGGTCATACCGCTGCGATTCCAGGTGCGATTAGCGAGCTGAAACCGCGCCTGAACTCGCACCTAATGAATGTGAATTTCGGCGTCTGAACACGTGCGATTTCATGCGGAGCGATTTCTAAAGTAGTTCTCGCATTTACTTTTTCTGCAGTTTTGTTTGCGATTTCATCTGCATAAAATATAATTAAAATCGCACCGCAAATTGCAAGAAACCGTTGAACATCTTCACAAGTCACAATAAAGTCTTCAGAAAACGCACAATTTTAAATCGCAGCGGTGCGACCGGTGACTTAGTCCTCACGCACACTGGGCACCTTAAAAATGTTGGCAGCGTTAGCTGTATAAAGTCGCTTTAAAAACGTGAGTTTTTGTGCATTTGTTAGTGTTTTTGCATTAGCGTTTTTCTGCATTTAGCCACCTTTTTACTGCATTAGCATTTTTTTTTACACAAAAAATAACATGTTGGCTCAAGAAAAACCTCTTAAAAACACTGGTTTGCCATGTTTTACCGCGCTTTATCGCGTTTAACTCCCCTAGAAACTCACTAGCTGTTTTTTTTCCCAGACAAAAATTGCTGATAAAACCCTGATTTGTATGGAATTTGTTAACAAGAAAAGCAGTAAAATATTATCCCCCCCCCAGCAACCAGAAACAATAGACCCACCCCAGCAAAACCAACAATTGATCCCTCCCAGCAACAACTGACCCACCTCCCAACAGCAATAGATCCCCCACCAGCAACAATAGACCCATGCAACAATAGATCCTCTCAGTGACAATAGATCCCCCACCAACAACAATAAACCCCTGCAACAATAGACCCCCCCAGCAGCCAGCATCAATAGACACCTTCCTCAACAATAGATTCCCTGCAGCAAAAATATACCACCAGCAGCCAGCATCTATAAACACCTCCCTCAACATTAGATTCCCTCCAGCAAAAATAGACTACCAGCAGTGAGCATCAAAAGACACCTCCCTCAACATTAGATTCCCTCCAGCAAAAATACATCACCAGTATCCAGAATCAATAGACACCTCCCTCAACAATAGATTCCCTCCAGCAAAAATACACCACAAGCATCCAGCATTAATAGTCACCTCCCTCAACAGTAGATTCCCTCCAGCAAAAATACACCACTAGCAGCCAGCATCAATAGACCCTCCCTCAACATTAGACTCAGTCCAGCAAAATCAGATCACCAGCAGCCAGCATCAATAGACCCTCCCTCAACATTAGATTCCCTCCAGCAAAAATACACCACCAGCAGCCAGCATCAATAGACACCTCCCTCAACAGTAGACTCCATCCAGTAAAAATTGACCACCATCAGCCAGCATCAAAAGACACCTCCCTCAACAGTGGACTCCCTCCAGCAAAAATACACCACCAGCAGCCAGCATCAATAGACCTTCCCTCAACATTAGACTCAGTCCAGCAAAATCAGATCACCAGCAGCCAGCATCAATAGACCCTCCCTCAACATTAGATTCCCTCCAGCAAAAATACACCACTAGCAGCCAGCATCAATAGACACCTCCCTCAACAGTAGACTCCATCCAGTAAAAAATTGACCACCATCAGCCAGCATCAAAAGACACCTCCCTCAACAGTAGACTCCCTCCAGCAAAAATACACCACCAGCAGCCAGCATCAATAGACACCTCCCTCAACAATAGATTGCCTGCAGTAAAAATAGACCACCAGCAGCCAGCATCAATAGACACCTCCCTCAACAGTAGACTCCACCCAGCAAAAATAGATCACCAGCAGCCAGCATCAATAGACACCTCCTTCAACAGTAGATTCCCTCCAGAAAAAATACACTACCAGCAGCCAGCATCAATAGACACCTCCCTCAACAATAGATTCCTTCCAGCAAAAATACACCACCAGCAGCCAACATCGATAGACACCTCCCTCAACAGTAGACTCCATCCAGCAAAAATAGACCACCAGCAGCCAGCATCAATAGACACCGCCCTCAACAGTAGACTCAGTCCAGCAAAAATAGACCACCAGCAGCCAACATCAATAGACCCTCCAGCACACCCCAGCATCCCCTGTTATTACATACAGTACATTTAGTGCTGGAGGTGCCGGAACTACGTTCCCACACGTTCCTGCTAAAAAAAAAAGCCCTGGTTCCCTGCCTCAGACATCAATGGAGGCATCTTAAAGAAGAGCTCCAGGCTCCCCCCCAAAAAATTCAAGTCAGCAGCTACAAATACTGTATAAGGAAACTTACCTGTCCAGGGGTCCAGCGCCGTTTGTCACCTGGTTCTTCACTAGCCTCCAGGTTCCCGGTGCTGGCATTGCAAGTAAGTGAAACCCGAAGAGAAGCCGGTTCATGGAAACCGGAAATGTGCAAGTCACGTCGTGCCTGGTCATTGGTCCCGTAGTCTTCTGGAACCTTTGAAGGGTCCCAGCAGACTGTGGAGGGAAGGAGGAGGGCCAAACTGGTTTTGACAGGGACCTGCTCCCTCCAAAAAAGTGCCAAACATGGCAGTGGAGGGGGGGAGGGTGCAAAACAAGCAGAGCTTCCCCTTTTATCCCCCCTCATATCTCTATCCAGGGTTGTCCTCAATTCACATCACCTACCCAGCTGACCCAGCATTACCCTACTGTGATCTGCCGTGCTGCTGCCACACATTTTGTCATGTGCCACCATGTTTGTTCCTAATAGATATCGGGTGTTGGGCATCCCTTCCTCATTTGAGCTTCCCAGCCCCTATGACACTCACCAGGACCACCTACTTTTGGCTTCTGGGAATGGAAATTAAATTTCCCGGAATAGGTGACATACATATCCCAGGTTGGTTCACAGCTCTGGAGACCTCATTCTAACCAGGGATTCAGTTCAGCTCGAACGTGTGGAAAATGGTCACTTAACAGGATGACGCCATTCCAATCAGCTGCAGCAATGGAAATCCCTGCCCTTCAGCATCATGTAATGAAGAGGTGGGGATTCTGGTGACATCACTGCCCTAATATGGCCACATGGCCATATTTGGAAAATGTCATTGGCATGGTCATATTGGACAATGTCATTGGTATGGTCATATTGGACAATGTCATTGGTATGGTCATATTTGGAAAATGTCATTGGTATGGTCATATTGGACAATGTCATTGGTATGGTCATATTTGGAAAATGTCATTGGTATGGTCATATTGGACAATGTCATTGGTATGGTCATATTGGACAATGTCATTGGTATGGTCATATTTGGACATGGTCATTGGTATGGTCATATTTGGACATGGTCATTGGTATGGTCATATTGGACAATGTCATTGGTATGGTCATATTGGACAATGTCATTGGTATGGTCATATTGGACAATGTCATTGGTATGGTCATATTGGACAATGTCATTGGTATGGTCATATTGGACATGGTCATTGGTATGGTCATATTGGACATGGTCATTGGTATGGTCATATTGGACAATGTCATTGGTATGGTCATATTGGACAATGTCATTGGTATGGTCATATTGGACAATGTCATTGGTATGGTCATATTTGGACATTGTCATTGGTATGGTCATATTGGACAATGTCATTGGTATGGTCATATTGGACAATGTCATTGGCATGGTCATATTTGGAAAATGTCATTGGCATGGTCATATTGGACAATGTCATTGGTATGGTCATATTGGACAATGTCATTGGTATGGTCATATTGGACAATGTCATTGGTATGGTCATATTGGACAATGTCATTGGTATGGTCATATTGGACAATGTCATTGGTATGATCATATTTGGACATTGTCATTGGTATGGTCATATTGGACAATGTCATTGGTATGGTCATATTGGACATTGTCATTGGTAATGGTCATATTTGGACAATGTCATTGGTATGATCATATTTGGACATGGTCATTGGTATGGTCATATTTGGACATGGTCATTGGTATGGTCATATTTTGGACATGGTCATTGGTATGGTCATATTGGACATGGTCATTGGTATGGTCATATTTGGACAATGTCATTGGTATGGTCATATTTGGACATGGTCATTGGTATGGGTCATATTTGGACATGGTCATTGGTATGGTCATATTGGACATGGTCATTGGTATGGTCATATTTGGACATGGTCATTGGTATGGTCATATTTGGGACATGGTCATTGGTATGGTCATATTTGGACATGGTCATTGGTATGGTCATATTTGGACATGGTCATTGGTATGGTCATATTTGGACAATGTCATTGGTATGGGTCATATTTGGACATGGTCATTGGTATGATCATATTTGGACATTGTCATTGGTATGGTCATATTTGGACAATGTCATTGGTATGGTCATATTTGGACAATGTCATTGGTATGGCCATATTGGAGAATGTCATTGGTATGGTCATATTTGGACAATGTCATTGGTATGGCCATATTTGGACATTGTCATTGGTATGGTCATATTTGGACAATGTCATTGGTATGGCCATATTTGGACAATGTCATTGGTATGGTCATATTTGGACAATGTCATTGGTATGGTCATATTTGGACAATGTCATTGGTATGGCCATATTTGGACAATGTCATTGGTATGGTCATATTTGGAGAATGTCATTGGTATGGTCATATTGGACAATATCATTGGTATGGTCATATTTGGACATTGTCATTGGTATGGTCATATTTGGACATGGTCATTGGTATGGTCATATTTGGACAATGTCATTGGTATGGTCATATTTGGACATGGTCATTGGTATGGTCATATTTGGACATGGTCATTGGTATGGTCATATTTGGACAATGTCATTGGTATGGTCATATTTGGACAATGTCATTGGTATGGTCATATTTGGACATTGTCATTGGTATGGTCATATTTGGACAATGTCATTGGTATGGTCATATTTGGACATGGTCATTGGTATGGTCATATTTGGACAATGTCATTGGTATGGCCATATTGGAGAATGTCATTGGTATGGTCATATTTGGACAATGTCATTGGTATGGCCATATTTGGACAATGTCATTGGTATGGTCATATTTGGACAATGTCATTGGTATGGTCATATTTGGACAATGTCATTGGTATGGTCATATTTGGACAATGTCATTGGCCATGGTCATATTTGGACAATGTCATTGGTATGGCCATATTTGGACAATGTCATTGGTATGGTCATATTTGGACAATGTCATTGGTATGGTCATATTTGGACAATGTCATTGGTATGGTCATATTTGGACTATGTCATTGGCATGGTCATATTTGGACAATGTCATTGGTATGGTCATATTTGGAGAATGTAATTGGTATGGTCATATTTGGACAATATCATTGGTATGGTCATATTTGGACAATGTCATTGGTATGGTCATATTTGGACAATATCATTGGTATGGTCATATTTGGACAATGTCATTGGTATGGCCATATTTGGACAATGTCATTGGTATGGTCATATTTGGAGAATGTCATTGGTATGGTCATATTTGGACAATATCATTGGTATGGTCATATTTGGACAATGTCATTGGTATGGTCATATTGGACAATGTCATTGACAAAATATGGACCAGTGGCCATATGAGGTTAATGATGCCCCAGCATTCCTGCCCCTTGGTTATGTGTGGCTGCAGGATGGGGTGGTGGGGGGGGGGGGGTATTTCCATGGCCACAGCTAATTGAGATGGTGGCCTGCTGTCTTTTGACAATTTCCGGTGGGTTTTGAAGTTTAGCTCACCTTTTACTTGCTACCTTTCTTGCAGTTTGGCTCCATGGCTGCTGACCTCATGCCAGACTTCCAGCCTATCGAATGCTCCTGTGTCCCTGCCAGCTACTGCTCCAGTCTGCACCTGCCTTCTATAGCACCTCAAAGCCATGCCGTCCCCAGAACCTTCCAACAAGGAGTGAGAAACCATGAAGGCCATCACCAAAACCTCCTACAAGAAATGTGAGCACCTATAGACTGGATATTCTGTACCCATGCCACTCGGTGTCCTCCATCCCCTGTCCACCATTCTGGGGGGGGTGAAGAGGCCCTCTCTTACCATAGACCTCCAACCGGCTACGTGTTACTCACGTTGTATGTCAAATTTTGCGCCGTGTACCCGGTTAAATATCTCCAAGAAAAAAAGGGGAAACCACTCACCATTTTGAGAGCCTCAGAACTGTTTATTAATCCATCGAAACAAAACAGACCAGTCCATCCAATGTGCAAAACAATCAAACACCTTTTTTTGCCGGTATGGATGTGACCCTATGAGACTTGGCTTACCAAGTGAAACGCGTTAACTGTTGGCACCTTGGATAGACTGGTCTGTTTGCTGGACGAATTAATAAATGGTTCGGAGGTTTTTGAACACGGTGAGCAGTTCCTTTTTTTCTTCTTTGGAGCGGCCACAGACACTGTTTGTTGGCCAGAGACTACATGGAACCGGCGCTTGCCATTGGCGGCAGCCCTACCCAAAAGGGGATTAGAGTCTGCGGTGAAGTCGCTGCTTTTTGTCTACCTGGTTAATATTTTCTCCTCTTCAGGGTGCATTTACTGTTTAATTCATCATCTCTGCAGATGTCGGGGCTTACACCGGCCAGGCATAGTCGCTTGCTGCATCGGATGATAAACTTTAGAGAAACCCAGGCGACCGGCGAGGTCATTAAATTCAGAAAAACGCTTGGCATCGAGCACCTGAGATGAATACTCACACGGTGTCGGAAAAATAATGGAACACAGCGTTACATTTGTCTTGTAGATTATGACAGCCAAGCTTCACGATAAAAGGTATTTCTCCAGAGAGGGCTGGGCACAACAGAGAGAAGGCGGGAGAGCAGCTGGGAAAATAATAACGTTTTTCCGAACAGTTCATTCCACAAGCAGCATTGTCCGTGCTCCATCGAGAACCTCCACGCTAGACTCCTAGAAACTGAGCTCTTTAATGTGCGGTGATGCACAACCACATGGTTGGGGTTTTTTTTTTAGGTGCTTCTCTTCAAGGACCCCGTTGGACAAACATGAACTAAAATCTGAAGTATAGTGTGTAGTAAGATATATTCATGGAAGAATTACATATGCAGACTCTGCTTCCTGCTTAAGAGCCTCACAATGGTTGAACCTTGTTCATCCTCTTATCTCAATGCATGAGGTCTACCAGTCGTAACCACAGACCTTCTGCAGTCTTTAATGGTGCAAAACAAACACACAGTGTTCATGGTATCTAGATACCGTGTGACTAGTGATCAGCTTGACTTTGACATTGGGTTTGGTCCGAAACCCAAGTGGCCTTGGGTTCGGTCCAAAACCCAAGTTTGTCCTAACCCAGAAGTTAGCTGTTGTTGGTAGGCCAATGAGCTGTAGATGGAAACTAGATACGAAGAGGCAGGGATGCTTGTGACCTAATATGGGTGTATGGCCATATTAGGTCAATGATGTCCCGAGCTTCCCCACCCCACAGCGGCAGCACATATATAAAGGGGCGAGGATGCTCCTGACATCCTTAAACTGATTTGGCCACTGGAGGGGATGCTTGAAATAATTTGAGTCGCATTTCCACATTAGGTTGATAACATTGACCTTATATAAACATGTGTCCTTATTAGGTCAACCGTTGACCTAATATGGGTATATGGCCATGTGACCATTTTAGGTCAATGCCATTGACCTAATTTGGCCAAGTGACCATATTAGGTCAATGCCATTGACCTAATTTGGCCAAGTGACCATATTAGGTCAATGTCTTTGACCTAATATGGCCACATGACCGTATTAGGTCAATGCCTTTGACCTAATATGGCCACATGACCATATTAGGTCAATGGCATTGACCTAATATGGCCATGTGACCATGTTAGGTTGATGGCATTGACCTAATATGGCCACGTGACCATGTTAGGTTGATGCCATTGACCTAATATGGCCAAGTGACCATTTTAGGTCAATGCCAGCACTGATGGGCACTGATAGGCAGAACTGATGGGCACTGATAGGCAGCACTAATGAGGTGGCACAGATAGGCAGCACTGATAGGCGGCACTGATGATGGGTACTGATAGACATCACTACTGGGCACTGACTGGCAGCACTGCTACGTATTGACCGGCGGTACTGTTAGGCATTGACTGGTGCAACTGCTGGGCACTGACTGGCTCAACCGCTGGGGACTGACTGGTGGCACTGACTGGCAGCACCGCTTGGCTACACTGATGGGCACTGGTGGGCACAGGTGGGTGGCACTGCTGAGCACAGGTAGGTGGCACTTCTGGACGGCACTGGTGGGCACTGCTGGGCACAAGTGGGCGGAACTGGTGGGTGGCACTGCTGGGCACCAATCATCGGCACTGATCATCAGTGCCCTGATGATCGGTACCGATCCCTGCTCTGACAACTGCCGGTTCTCAGCAGTACTTTCTTCGCGCTCTGACAGCCGTGAGGAAAGTGCAGCCGAGAACCGGCAATTGCATTTCCCTGTGATCTGCGTGTCATTGGACACGGCTGATTCACGTGGTAAAAGGCCGCTGTGATTGGCCTTTTACCACATCACATGATCAGCTGTGTCCGTAGGACACAACGATCACGGAGATCGCTGGGTGTGCGCCCCGGGGGCCCGCAGGAGAGCGCGTTCTGGGAGGACGTCATATGAGCCGTCATTCGGCTATCTGCGGTCGGCAACTGGATAAAGTGCAGTAACCCAAACTAAATATTAGGTCCTTGCACTTCATAGTTGTTGGTGGATCTAAAGGAGATTGTACAATCAGATTGTAAGGTGTGTGTTTGTTTAGGCATTGGAGTCCCTCCCGACACTCGTCTCTCTGCAGACTCTCCATTCTGGGGATCCTCGGAATATCTTATTTATGTTTACAGTCAAATTTGCTTATGGTTTGCCCGGGGAAGTTCTGCCTCCGCCGTGCAGAGGTGCATGCTGGGAAGCCTCCCAGGGAGGCTGATTTGCATATTTCTTTTACAGGAGGAGAGCGACCTTCTTACCGACTTCTGTCTAAAAATAAAAACCTGACAACGTCTCCTGATCGCATCTGCTGGGTTTACCGGCACAAGACTCTGCGGCATCGCATCAAACGGCGATCGCCCGGGAGAAGAGCCGCCCCGCCGGGGCCACAGACTGGGGGGGGGGGGGGGGGGGGGGACACAGAACATTCCAATCTCAACATTTCAATCTATCCTATCACTATATATATATTTTTTTTTATCTATTTATCTATCTATCTATCTATCTATCTATCTATTTATTTATTTATCTATCTATCTTTCTATCTATCTATCTATCTATCTATCTATTATCTATCCATCTATTTATCTATCTATCTATCTATCTATTATCTATTTATCTATTATCTATCTATCTATCTATCTATCTATCTATCTATCTATTTATCTATTATCTATTATCTATTATCTATCTATCTATTTATCTATCTATTATCTATCTATCTATCTATCATCTATTTTTCTATCATCTATCTATCTATTATTATCTATTTATCTATCTATCTATCTATTTTTATCTATTATCTATCTATTATCTATCATCTATCTCTCTATCTATCTATTTATCTATCTATCTATCTATCTATCTGTCTGTCTGTTTTGTCTATCTTCTATCTATTATTTTCTATCTATCTTTCTATTTTTTCTATTTTATTTTTCTATTATCTATCTTTTTTATTTTCTATTATCTATTATCTATCTTTTTTTATCTATCTATCTATTATTATTTATTATTATTTATTTTTATCTATCTATCTATTTTCTATTTATTTTTTCTATTATTATCTATTATTATTTATTATTTATCTATCTATTTATTATTATCTATCTATCTATCTTTATTTTATCTATCTGTCTTTTTTCTATCTATCTATCTATTATTTTCTATTTATCTTATTATCTATCTATTATCTATCTATTATCTATCTATCTATCTATCTTTCTATTATTTATTTTATCTATTTATTATCTATTATCTATCTATCTATCTATCTATCTATCTATTTTTATCTATCTATTTATCTATTATTATTTTTCTATTATATCTATCTATTTATTATCTATCTATTATCTATCTATCTATCTTTTATCTATCTATCTATCTATTATCTATTATCTATTTATCTATCTATTTATTATTATCTTTTTATCTATCTATCTATCTATCTATCTATTTTTATTTATCTTCTGTATTTTTTTTTGTGGAGATGACTAATACTTGGAGTAAAAATTTTGTCAGCTGGAAGAGAAAATAAAAATATAAAAGATGTCGATCGTTTTTTTTTTATTGGAGAAGAATTGTTCGGTGTGAATCACCTGCAGCTTTTTTTCCATATCTTGCGGATCTGCCGCGGCGGTGCGACACCACAGGCTGGGCGGTAATGTGTGATCAGACAGATGATTTTTTTTACGATGTTCCTGTAGGAATATATAATGTGTTTTTTTTTTTGTTATAGAAGTTTCTGTCTACAACCGGCTATAACCTTTTTTTTTTTTTTTTTTGCTGCAGTACCACCTTGACCAGTAGGAGAATGCTGACAATTTTTGAGTTTGATGGGAAATCTCGGCAGAACTAGACACTTCCAATACCAAGCAGCACAGCAGCGATTGGGTTTTTTTTTCCCATAGCACTGCGTGGCACGCGCGAGTTTATTGCGCTTTTTTTTTTTTTTTGAACTCCGAGATAAGTTTTTATCATCTAAATCCATCGGTCCTGTGGATTCGTTTGAATCTCGGGGAGATTTGTGTATTTCTTTAGATCTGTGCAGTTTTTTTTTGAGACTTCCTGGAATAAAGACCACTCTTTGCTGCTCTCTCTTTTTTTGTGCGGGGGCCTGGTCTTGTCCCCGCCTCCTCCTGTAGTTTTTGCAGGCAGCCTGTAGTGGGTGGAGCCTGCTGGGCCCCTCCCACAGCTCAGCTCTCAGCATTAATGCCATTCCTACGTTTGCAAGATAATATTATTTATTTTGCAAAAGGCATTTGGTGGAGATAAAGTGGATGTAGAGCCTTTCCGGCTTTTTAGGAATATCGTCAAATGAATTAGTTTTTTTATTTTGCCGGGAGTTTTTTTTTTATAGGATTTTAAAGCAGAATTTTTTTTTTTTTGAAATTTAGTTGTCACTATTTTCCGTTCTTTTTTTTTTTATTTTTTTTCACTATTTTCCACTCTCCCGGACCCCGCATTCACTATATCCACTCTCCCCGGACCCCGCATTCACTATATCCGTTCTCCCCGGACCCCGCATTCACTTTTATCCGCTTAATCCCCGGACCCCGCATTCACTATTTTTCCGCTCTCCCCGGACCCCGCATTCACTATATCCGCTCTCCCCGGACCCCGCATTTTTATATCCGCTCTCCCTGGACCCCGCATTCACCATATCCGCTATCCCCGGACCCCGCATTCACTTATCCGCTCTCCCCGGAAATTTTTTTTTTTTTTTTTTTTTTTTCACTATATCCGCTCTCCCCGGACCCCGCATTCACTATATCCTTTTTCCCCGGACCCCGCATTTTTTTTTATATCCGCTCTCCCCGGACCCCGCATTCACTTATTCTGCTCTCCCCGGACCCGCATTTACTATATCTGCTCTCCCTGGACCCCGCATTCACTATTTCTCCCCGGACCCCGCATTCACTATATTGGTCTTTTTTTTCACTATATCCGCTTTCCCCGGACCCCGCATTCACTATATCCGCTCTTTTTTTTTTTTTTTTTTTCACTATATCCGCTCTCCCGGACCCCGCATTTTTTTATATTTTTTTCTCCCCGGACCCCGCATTCACTATATTTTTTTTTCTCCCTGGACCCCGCATTTTATATCCGCTCTCCCCGGACCCCGCATTCACTTTTATCTGGTCTTTTTTTTTTTTTTTTTTTTTTTTTTTTTTTTTTTTTTATACCCGCTCTCCCCCGGACCCCGCATTCACTATTTTTTTTTTCCCTGGACCCCGCATTCACTATTTTTGCTCTCCCTGGACCCCGCATTCACTATTTTTTTTTTTACCCCGCATTTTTATATATCCGCTCTCCCCGGACCCCGCATTTCACTATATCCTTCTCCCCGGACCCCGCATTCACTATTTTTGCTCTCCCCGGACCCCGCATTCACTATATCCTTCTCCCTGGACCCCGCATTCACTATATCTGCTCTCCCTGGACCCCGCATTCACTATATCCGCTCTCCCTGGACCCCCCATTCACTATATTTTTTGCTCTCCCTGGACCCCCCATTCACTATATCCGCTCTCCCCGGACCCCGCATTTTTTTTTTTATATTTTTTTCTCCCTGGACCCCGCATTCACTTATATCCGCTTCCCCGGACCCCGCATTCACTATATCCGCTCTCCCCGGACCCCGCATTTTTTTTATATCCGCTCTCCCTGGACCCCGCATTCACTATATCCGCTCTCCCCGGACCCCGCATTTTTTTTTTTTACTATATCCGCTCTCCCTGGAACCCCGCATTCACTATATCCGCTCTCCCCGGACCCCGCATTCACTATATTTTTCTCCCCAGACCCCGCATTCACTATATCCGCTCTCCCCAGACCCCGCATTCACTATATATGTTTTCATGCATGTTTGAGTCCACTTACTGTTGGCGAACTCACATACTGTCTTGCCATTTTTTATTTAATTACGTAAAAACATTTTTAGTATTTTATGTAGTTAACATAAATAAATACAATAATTAAAACAGTGATTATTAAATACTAACAAAACAAAGCTCCGCCGGCCTAGGAAACATAATCAGCCTGAATCTGAGTACAATGTAATTGTTTTCCAACGATCACAGATGTGACACGGTAATGACGGCTAAACACAGTCCGGCACTCAAACGGTTCACAAAGAAATATTTTAGACGAATTTCAAGCGAGATTGAAGTTTGTGTTTCGATGCGCCCAACATCGCACCCAGCATTTCCTCCTCTTTTTTTTTTGGTTTTTTAAAATTAATTTTCAGACAAAATTTTTTTTTTTTTTTTAATCGAGATAAACGGCTTCCTGAAAAACCTCATTCAAAAAATTTTGAAAAAAATAACACTTTTAGAGGAGTGGGTGAAGCCGTCGTGTATCCTCGCGGCGCCGAGGCAGCGGCGTGTTTGTGTGCGTGCGCGGTTTTACAGTTATCGCTTTTTTAATATATTTTTTTCTCATTTTCTGGCTATTAATAGATAAGAGAATTCCCGTCCTCCTTCAATCGGACATGAAAAGCGTTTTTTGATGCCGAATCTGTGAGGTTTTTTTTTAAGAGATCCGGGGAGGGGTTTTTTTTTTTTTTTTTTTTTTTTTTTTTTTTTTTTTGGCTGGGATGTTGAGGGGGGGGGGGGCTGGGATGAGGAATTGATAACTTCAGGCATTGTTATTTTTCTTCCTGCCTAACCCTGTATCCTGTATTCACTATACAAACATTCCTTCCCCCGCCCCCGACACCGCCAATATGGGACCCTCTAATACCAGAATGTCTACAGTACACAGAACATTTTCTTTTTGCAAAAATATTTAATAAAAAATAATAATAAATATTTTAATGATATTAATTTTTTTGATAAGATGATTATTATTTTCTAAAATTTACATCATAAAAATCTTTTTTTTTTTAAAAATAATAATTTTAAAAAAAAGAAAAAAAAAAAATATTATTATTCATCATTTTGATATTAGCAATTTTTTAGTAGTTTTTTTTTTATAAAATAATTATAATAAATAGAATAATAAACACAGAAAAAATAATAATTGATTAACAAATTTTATAATAATAGTTTTGTATCATTTTTTTTTTTTTATTTTTTTATTTTTTTTTTTTTTTTTTTTTTTTTTTTTTTTTTTTTTTTTTTTTTATTTTTTTTTTTTTATTTTTTTTTTTTTTTTTTTTTTTTTTTTTTATTACTTTTTTTTTTACTTTTTTTTTTTTTTTTTTTTTTTTTTTTTTTTTTTTTTTTTTAATTTTTATTTTTTTTTTTGATTTTTTTTTTATTTTTTATTTTTTTTTTTTTTTTTTTTTTTTTTTATTATTTTTCTGTGTTATTATTTTTTTTTTTTTTTTTTTTTTTTAGAAAATACTACTTTTTTTTACTATTTATTTTGGTTATTAATAATAATAATAATAATTTATAATAATATCATCAATCTTAATATTATTAATATTACTGATAATAGTAAAAGTAGTATTTTCTATCAAATAATATATAATAAAAAGGAATAACACAGAAAAATAATAAAATAATAATAAATTGTATTATTTTTCAAACATTATTATTTTTATGTGTTATTATTTTTTTTTATATATTATTTGATAGAATATACTACTTTTACTATTATCAGTAATATTAATAATATTTTTATAAGATTGATGATATTATTATTATTTTATTATTATTATTATTATTATTAATATTATTGAAATAAGTAGTAGTATTATTTATAAAAAATAATATATTAATAAAAATTAGAATAATAACACAGAAAAATAATAATGATTAAAAAATTATTTATATTAATAGTAATTGTATCATTTTTCAAACATTATTATTTTTATGTGTTATACTTTTTTTGGAAAATAATAATGACAGTAATAATAATAATAATGATAATAGTAATATTAATAATGTTAATATTGATGATATTATTTATTATTATTACTGTCATTATTATTTTCCATAAAAAAGTATAACACATAAAAATAATAATGTTTGAAAAATGATACAATTACTATTATTATTATTTTATTTTTTTTTTCTGTTTATTTTTTTATTATATTTTAAAAAATATAGAATATATTTTTTTTACTTTATCAGTAATATTAATAATATTTTTTTGATGATATTATTATTATTATTATTATTATTTATTATTAATATTATAAATAGTAGTAGTAGTATTTTCTATAAAATAATATATAATAAAAATAGAATAACACAGAAAAATTAATATTTTGAAAAAAATTATATAATAATAGTAATTGTATCATTTTCAAACATTATTATTTTTATGTGTTTATACTTTTTATGGAAAATAATAATGACAGTAATAATAATAATAATGATAAATAGTAATATTAATAATGTTAATATTGATGATATTATTTATTATTTATTATTACTGTCATTATTATTTTCCATAAAAAGTATATACACATAAAAATAATAATGTTTGAAAAATGATACAATTACTATTATTATTTTATTATTTTTCTGTGTTATTCCTTTTTATTATATATTATTTGATAGAATATACTACTTCTACTATTATCAGTAATATTAATAATATTAATATTGATGATATTATTATTATTATTATTATTAATATTGATAAATAGTAGTAGTAGTATTTTTCTATAAAATAATATATAATAAATAGAATAATAACACAGAAAAATAATAATGATTAAAAAATTATATAATAATAGTAATTGTATCATTTTTCAAACATTATTATTTTATGTGTTATTATTCTTTTTATGGAAAATAATGACAGTAATAATAATAATATTAATAATGTTAATATTGATGATATTATTATTAATAATATTACTGATAATAGTAGAAGTATTTTCTATAAAATAATATATAATAAAAAGGAATAACACAGAAAAATAATAATAGTAATTGTATCATTTTTCAAACATTATTATTCTTTACTTGGTGGGGGCCGCACCGATTTCCAAAGTAGTGCATGCGCTACTTCAGGTGCAAATCGCACAGACATCTAGGCTAGATGTCTCGCAAGTCGCACCTCAAGTCGGAACGACATCCACTGGAAGTCGCAGGATTTCAAAGTCGGATGTTTTATGCAGTAATGCGTGTTGCGATAAGACCCCGGTCACACTGGGTGCAACTTGCCATGCCATGCGTCTTGCAAATCGCACCCATTGTTGCCGATTAAAGCGGTCATATCGGTGCGGTTCTGACTTAGGTGTGACTTGCCATACCATGCGACTTGCCATACCATGCGACTTGCCACACCATGTGACTTGCCACACCATTCGACTTGCAATACCATACAACTTACCACACCATGCGACTTGCCACACCATGTGACTTGCCACGCCATGTGACTTGCAATACCATGCGACTTGCCACGCCATGTGACTTGCAATACCATGCGACTTGCCACACCATGTGACTTGCAATACCATGCGACTTGCCACGCCACGTGACTTGCAATACCATGCGACTTGCCACACCATGTGACTTGCAATACCATGCGACTTGCCACACCATGCAACTTGCAATACCATGCGACTTGCCACACCATGCGACTCACAAGTCGCACCTCAAGTCGGAACAACATCCACTGGAAGTCGCATGATTTCAAAGTCAGATGTTTTATGCAGTAATGCGTGTTGCGATAAGACCCCGGTCACACTGGGTGTGACTTGCCATGCCATGCGACTCGCAAATCGCACTCATTGTCGTCATTTTAAAGCGGTCATATCGGTGCGGTTCTGACTTGGATGTGACTTGCCACACCATGCGGCTTGCCACACCATGCGACTCGCAAGTCGCACCTCAAGTCAGAACGACATCCACTGGAAGTCGCAGGATTTCAAAGTCGGATGTTTTATGCAGTAATGCGTGTTGCGATAAGACCCCGGTCACACTGGGTGCGACTTGCCATGCCATGCGACTCGCAAATCGCACTCATTGTCGTCATTTTAAAGCGGTCATATCGGTGCGGTTCTGACTTGGATGTGACTTGCCACACCATGCGGCTTGCCACACCATGCGACTCACAAGTCGCACCTCAAGTCAGAACGACATCCACTGGAAGTCGCAGGATTTCAAAGTCGGATGTTTTATGCAGTAATGCGTGTTGCGATAAGACCCCGGTCACTCTGGGTGTGACTTGCCATACCATGCGACTTGCAAATCGCACCCATTGTCGGCGATTAAAGCGGTCATATCAGTGCGGTTCCGACTTGGTGGGGGCCGCACTGATTTCCAAAGTAGCGCATGCACTGCTTCAGATGCGACTCGCATAGACTAGGCTAGATGTCTTGAAAGTCGCACCTCAAGTCGGAACGACATCCACTGGAAGTCGCATGATTTCAAAGTCGGATCGGTGTGACTGGGGGAAGGGGTAAAGCAGCGGATTTGGATTAGGACTCACCGTCGCAGCGCGCATGCGTTTTCTGTGCATTTCCATGCATCATCCGTAGGTCAGTCCGTTTATTTCAACGCAGATAAACGCTCAAAAAATCCCTTTTGAGAAGAGACGCTAGACCAACACGCACCATGCGTCTTGCCGTGCACGCAAACACGGGCTTTCGAAGATGTGTGTGTGGGGGGGGCACTACTTTTGTAGCCCCATTCAGGAAGATTGATGCGTTTTTTTGGCATTTATTCCCATAGAAATAAATGGAAACGCACAAATCCCACGTTTTCATGCACTGTTGCGCGTTTTGCGCGTTTTTCTGGCATGGCAACAATCGATGTCACAGATGAAATTTTTCTCAATTGGCAGATACAAAGAAAAAAACGCCAACGCACAACAAGCCCGAAAATGCCTGAACAGATTGCGCATAAATGCATACAATGGTGCGACAAAATGCGCAAAAAAATGCACAGAAACGCTACATTAAGATGCGAATGCAAAAACGGCAGAGCTCAAAAAGCCTGAAGGAAAATCATGTTTGCATGCGTGCCAAAACGCATGGTGCTGAAAACGGTGCGATTTCTTGTATCAGTGATCATGAATACTGTCTCTGAGCTCTCTCTATATATCAGTGATGATGAATACGGTCTCTGAGCTCTCTCTATGTATCAGTGATGGTGAATACTGTCTCTGAGCCCTCTCTATGTATTAGTGATGGTGAATACTGTCTCTGAGCTCTCTCTATGTATCAGTGATAGTGAATACTGTCTCTGAGCCCTCTCTATGTATCAGTGATGGTGAATACTGTCTCTGAGCTCTCTCTATGTATCAGTGATGGTGAATACTGTCTCTGAGCTCTCTCTATGTATCAGTGATGGTGAATACTGTCTCTGAGCCCTCTCTATGTATCAGTGATAGTGAATACTGTCTCTGAGCCCTCTCTATGTATCAGTGATGGTGAATACTGTCTCTGAGCCCTCTCTATGTATCAGTGATAGTGAATACTGTCTCTGAGCCCTCTCTATGTATCAGTGATAGTGAATACTGTCTCTGAGCCCTCTCTATGTATCAGTGATAGTGAATACTGTCTCTGAGCCCTCTCTATGTATCAGTGATAGTGAATACTGTCTCTGAGCCCTCTCTATGTATCAGTGATAGTGAATACTGTCTCTGAGCTCTCTCTATATATCAGTGATGGTGAATACTGTCTCTGAGCCCTCTACACATATCAGTGATGGTGAATACTGTCTCTGAGCCCTCTACACATATCAGTGATGGTGAATACTGTCTCTGAGCCCTCTACACATATCAGTGATGGTGAATACTGTCTCTGAGCCCTCTCTGTATATCAGTGATGGTGAATACTGTCTCTGAGCCCTCTATATATATCAGTGATAGTGAATACTGTCTCTGAGCTCTCTATATGTATCAGTGATGGTGAATACTGTCTCTGAGCCCTCTATATATATCAGTGATGGTGAATACTGTCTCTGAGCCCTCTATATATATCAGTGATGGTGAATACTGTCTCTGAGCCCTCTATATATATCAGTGATAGTCAATACTGTCTCAGAGCTCTCTATGTGATGGTGAAGGACAGACGATTTCTCACCAGACAGAGGAAAATCTTTTACAAAATTGTATAACAAACCAGAAACTCTCTGGCACTGATATCAGATATCAGTGCCGGGCTCTGCAGGAAAGTCGCTGCCACTATGGAACGAGCGGAGGTCAGATCTCACAGACCGGAGTTCAGTACTGAGCTACACCGTGTCCAGGACCTCTACATTAGATATCAGTGCCGAGTTACATTGTATCCAGTCCCCATAGATGATATCAGTGCTGGGTTACATTGTATCCAGTCCCCATAGATGATATCAGTGCTGGGTTACATTGTATCCAGTCCCCATAGATGATATCAGTGCTGGGTTACATTGTATCCAGTCCCAATAGATGATGTCAGTGCTAGTTTACATTGTATCCAGTCCCCATAGGTGATATCAGTGCTGGGTTACATTGTATCCAGCCCCCATAGATGATATCAGTGCTGGGTTACATTGTATCCAGTCCCCATAGATGATATCAGTGCTGGGTTACATTGTATCCAGCCCCCATAGATGATATCAGTGCTAGTTTACATTGTATCCAGTCCCCATAGATGATATCAGTGCTGGGTTACATTGTATCCAATCCCCATAGATGATATCAGTGCCGAGTTACATTGTATCAAGTCCCTATAGATGATATCAGTGCTGGGTTACATTGTATCCAGTCCCCATAGATGATATCAGTGCTGGGTTACATTGTATCCAGTCCCCATAGATGATATCAGTGCTGGGTTACATTGTATCCAGTCCCCATAGATGATATCAGTGCTGGGTTACATTGTATCCAGCCCCCATAGATGATATCTGTGCTGGGTTACATTGTATCCAGTCCCCATAGATGATATCAGTGCTGGGTTACATTGTATCCAGTCCCTATAGATTATATCAGTGCTGGGTTACATTGTATCCAATCCCCATAGATAATATCAGTGCCGAGTTACATTGTATCAAGTCCCTATAGATGATATCAGTGCTGGGTTACATTGTATCCAGTCCCCATAGATGATATCAGTGCTGGGTTACATTGTATCCAGTCCCCATAGATGATATCAGTGCCGAGTTACATTGTATCAAGTCCCTATAGATGATATCAGTGCTGGGTTACATTGTATCAAGTCTGTATAGATGATATCAGTGCTGAATTACAATGTATCAAGTACCTATAGATGATATCAGTGCTGGGTGACATTGTATCCAGCCCCCTTAGATGATATCAGTGCTTGGTTACATTGTATCCAGTCCCTCTAGATGATATCAGTGCTGGGTTACATTGTATCCAGTCCCCATAGATAATATCAGTGCTGGGTTACATTGTATCCAGTCCCTCTAGATGATATCAGTGCTGGGTTACATTGTATCCAGTCCCTCTAGATGATATCAGTGCTGGGTGACATTGTATCCAGCCCCCATAGATAATATCAGTGCTGGGTTACATTGTATCCAGTCCCTCTAGATGATATCAGTGCTGGGTTACATTGTATCCAGTCCCTCTAGATGATATCAGTGCTGGGTTACATTGTATCCAGTCCCTCTAGATGATATCAGTGCTGGGTGACATTGTATCCAGTCCCTCTAGATGATATCAGTGCTGGGTGACATTGTATCCAGTCCCTATAGATGATATCAGTGCTGGGTTACATTGTATCCAGTCCCCATAGATGATATCAGTGCTGGGTGACATTGTATCCAGCCCCCATAGATAATATCAGTGCTGGGTTACATTGTATCCAGTCCCTCTAGATGATATCAGTGCTGGGTTACATTGTATCCAATCCCCATAGATTATATCAGTGCTAGATTACATTATATCCAGTCCCCATAGATGATATCAGTGCTGGGTTACATTGTATCCAGTCCCCATAGATGATATCAGTGCTGGGTTACATTGTATCCAGTCCCCATAGATGATATCAGTGCTGGGTTACATTGTATCCAGTCCCCATAGATGATATCAGTGCTGGGTTACATTGTATCCAGTCCCCATAGATGATATTAGTGCTGGGTTACATTGTATCCAGTTTTATATCAGTGTTCCCCCTGAACCCATCCTTTATGGGGGGTCACACAGTACCCCCCCCCCACAAATCCGCATTGTCAGCTCCTACCTGTCAGGGTCAGCCTCCGGCGGCTCCTGGGGGGCACTTTGCACCTCCTGCGCCCCCGTCTCCTCTTCCTCGCCCACCTTCTCCTCTGTGCTGGCTTTGGGGGTCTCCTCGCCGGCCTGCAGGTGCTCGATGATGTGGTGCTGGTGCCAGGACGGGACGGATCGATGCTGGTGGACGGGGGTCGGTCCCGGCACGGGCGCCAGGATGTTGTGGACGGGGCTGTTGCTGCTTTTCTTCAGCCCGTTCCTGTCCCGCGAGTGGCTCTTCAGCCTATTGTGGACGGGGGTCCCTCTGTGCTCATATCCTTCCTGCTGGAGGCACCCCCCGGAGCCCGGAGAGCCCTGCGAAGGGTGACTACTGAACCACCTCCAGCGCAGCCGGAGAATCTGCTTCACATCAAAGTCCTTCTTCCCCGACACCGACATCGTGAGACGCGCAAAAAAAAAAAAGGGAAAAAGCCGAGACGAGAGCCTGCAGCCGCTTCCTCCAGCTCCGGATTAATTCAGCTCCTCAGATTGCGGGAGCCGTGGCTGCGAGCGAAGAACAAGCGCGCCGCCTGCACCTCCAACCCATGCTAAGCTGCCAACGGTGGAGGTGGGACGGCGAGCTGCTGCCGGGGGATGAGGTCACACCTGATTACAGGGAAAGTCGCTGCAAGACCCCCACCGGCTGCTGCTGGGCTCAGGGACTGAGGAGCTCTCCTGCCTCGTTCAGGGACCGAGGAGCTCTCCTGCCTCGTTCAGGGACCGAGGAGCTCTCCTGCCTCGCTCAGGGACCGAGGAGCTCTCCTGCCTCGCTCAGCCGCACACACCACGATCTGCTCCTGACAGCTCCCGCTGCATCCAGCATGCAAGAGCGTACGTCAGGACCCCAGCAGGTCTGCCCAGGGGGGTGCCTGACTCCAGAGGATGGGGATGGCGCTCTAGTGTCACTACAGGGGATGGGGATGGTGCTGTAGTATCACTCCAGGAGTGGGGGGAGGGGGGGGGGTCTTTAGATTTATTAATGCGTTTCCCAATTTTTTTTCCCCGAGAATGAAATTGTTTTATTTCGCTTCACGACTTCCCGACTTTAAAGTAGTCGCATCCGGAAGGCATGAAGCAAAATAAAACAATTTCATTCTCGGGAAATGAAAAAAAAATGTAAAAAAAAAATTAAAAGAAAATTAAAAAAAAAAAAAAAATTTAACCACTTCCCTCCTGGTGCAGTTTTTTTTTTTTTCATTTTTAAATTTTTTTTTTTTTTACATTTTTTTTTTATTTCCCGAGCATGAAATTGTTTTATTTTGCTTCATGCCCTTCCCGATGCGACTACTTTAACCACTTCCCTCCTGGTGAAGTTTTTTCATTTTTTTTTTTTTTTTTTTTTTTTTTTTTTTTTTTCCCGAGAATGAAATTGTTTTATTTAAAGTAGTCGCATCCGGAAGGCATGAAGCAAAATAAAACATTTTCATTCTCGGGAAATGAAAAAAAAATGTAAAAAAAAAAAAGAAAAATAAAAAAAAAATTAAAAAAATGTAACCACTTCCCTCCTGGTGCAGTTTTTTTCATTTTTTTCATTTTTCTTATTTTTACATTTTTTTTTTATTTCCCGAGCATGAAATTGTTTTATTTTGCTTCGTGCCTTCCCGATGCGACTACTTTAACCACTTCCCTCCTGGTGCAGTTTTTTCATTTTTTTCTTTTCTTTTTTTTTTTTTTTTTTTTTTTCCCGAGAATGAAATTGTTTTATTTTGCTTCATGCCCTTCCCGATGCGACTACTTTAAAGTAGTCGCATCCGAAAGGCATGAAGCAAAATAAAACAATTTCATTCTTGGGAAATGAAAAAAAAAATGTAAAAAAAAAATTAAAAGAAAAAAAAAAAAAAAAAAAAAAAAAATTTAACCACTTCCCTCCTGGTGCAGTTTTTTTCATTTTTAAAATTTTTTTTTTTTTTGCATTTTTTTTTTTTATTTCCTGAGCATGAAATTGTTTTTATTTTGCTTCGTGCCGTCCCGATGCGACTACTTTAACCACTTCCCTCCTGGTGAAGTTTTTTAATTTGTTTCTTTTCTTTTTTTTACATTTTTTTTTTCATTTCCCGAGAATGAAATTGTTTTATTTCGCTTCATGCCCTTCCCGATGCGACTACTTTAAAGTAGTCGCATCCGGAAGGCATGAAGCAAAATAAAACATTTTCATTCTCGGGAAATGAAAAAAAAAAATGTAAAAAAAAATTAAAAGAAAAATAAAAAAAAAATAAAAAAAAATTTAACCACTTCCATCCTGGTGCAGTTTTTTTTCATTTTTTTACTTTTTTTTTTTTTACATTTTTTTTTTATTTCCCGAGAATGAAATTGTTTTATTTCGCTTCATGCCCTTCCCGATGCGACTACTTTAAAGTAGTCGCATCCGAAAGGCATGAAGCAAAATAAAACAATTTCATTCTTGGGAAATGAAAAAAAAATGTAAAAAAAAAATAAAAGAAAAATAAAAAAAAAAAAAAAAAAATTTAACCACTTCCATCCTGGTGCAGTTTTTTTCATTTTTTTACTTTATTTTTTTTTACATTTTTTTTTTTATTTCCCGAGCATGAAATTGTTTTATTTTGCTTCGTGCCTTCCCGATGCGACTACTTTAACCACTTCCCTCCTGGTGCAGTTTTTTCATTTTTTTCTTTTCTTTTTTTTACATTTTTTTTTTCATTTCCCGAGAATGAAATTGTTTTATTTCGCTTCATTCCCTTCCCGATGCGACTACTTTAAAGTAGTCGCATCCGGAAGGCATGCAGCAAAATAAAACAATTTCATTCTCGGGAAATGAAAAAAAAAAATGTAAAAAAAAAATTAAAAGAAAAAAAAAAAAAAAAAAAAATGTAACCACTTCCCTCCTGGTGCAGTTTTTTTTCATTTTTAAAATTTATTTTTTTTTTTTGCATTTTTTTTTTTTATTTCCTGAGCATGAAATTGTTTTATTTTGCTTCGTGCCGTCCCGATGCGACTACTTTAACCACTTCCCTCCTGGTGCAGTTTTTTCATTTTTTTTTTTTCTTTTCTTTTTTTTTTTTTTTTTTTCCCCGAGAATGAAATTGTTTTATTTCGCTTCATGCCCTTCCCGATGCGACTACTTTAAAGTAGTCGCATCCGGAAGGCATGAAGCAAAATAAAACAATTTCATTCTTGGGAAATTAAAAAAAAAAAATGTAAAAAAAAATTAAAAGAAAAAAAAAAAAAAAAAAAAAAAATGTAACCACTTCCCTCCTGGTGCAGTTTTTTTAATTTTTTTCTTTTATTTTTTTTTTACATTTTTTTTTCATTTCCCGAGAATGAAATTGTTTTATTTCGCTTCATGCCCTTCCCGATGCGACTACTTTAAAGTAGTCGCATCCGGAAGGCATGAAGCAAAATAAAACAATTTCATTCTTGGGAAATGAAAAAAAAATGTAAAAAAAAAAATTAAAAGAAAAAAAAAAAAATGTAACCATTTCCCTCCTGGTGCAGTTTTTTTCATTTTTAAAATTTTTTTTTTTTGCATTTTTTTTTTTTTATTTCCTGAGCATGAAATTGTTTTATTTTGCTTCATGCCGTCCCGATGCGACTACTTTAACCACTTCCCTCCTGGTGAAGTTTTTTTTCATTTTTTTTTTTCTTTTCTTTTTTTTTCCCCGAGAATGAAATTGTTTTATTTCGCTTCATGTCCTTCTCGATGGGACTACTTTAAAGCAGTCGCAACCGGAAGGCATGAAGCAAAAAAAAACAATTTCATTCTCGGGAAATGAAAAAAAAAATGTAAAAAAAAATAAAAATTAAAAAAAAATTTAAAAAAAATTAACCACTTCCTTCCTGGTGCAGTTTTTTCATTTTTTTTATTTCCCGAGCATGAAATTGTTTTTATTTTGCTTCATGCCTTCCCAATGCGACTACTTTAACCACTTCCCTCCTGGTGAAGTTTTGTAATTTTTTTTCTTTTTTCTTTTCTCTTTTTTTTTTTTCTTTTTTTTCCCCGAGAATGAAATTGTTTTAGTTCGCTTCATGCCCTTCTATCGCAGTCCGGAAGGCATGAAGATGCGACTACTTTAAAGTAGTCGCATCCGGAAGGCATGAAGCAAAATAAAACATTTTCATTCTCGGGAAATGAAAAAAAAATGTAAAAAAAAATTAAAAAGAAAAATAAAAAAAAAAATAAAAAGAAATGTAACCACTTCCCTCCTGGTGCAGTTTTTTTTCATTTTTAAATTTTTTTTTTTTTACATTTTTTTTTATTTCCTGAGCATGAAATTGTTTTATTTTGCTTCATGCCGTCCCGATGCGACTACTTTAACCACTTCCCTCCTGGTGAAGTTTTTAATTTTTTTCTTTCTTTTTTTTTTTTCTTTTTTTTTCATTCCCGAGAATGAAATTGTTTTATTTCGCTTCATGCCCTTCCCGATGCGACTACTTTAAAGTAGTCGCATCCGGAAGGCATGCATCCGAAATGGCATTAAAAGAAAATAAAAAAAAAAAATTTAACCAGCAAAATAAAACAATTTCATTCTTTCTTTTTTTTACATTTTTTTTTCATTTTCCCGAAATGAAAAAAAAATGTAAAAAAAAAAATTTCATTCTTGGGAAAAAAAAAAAATGTAAAAAAAAAAAATGTAACCACTTCCCTCCTGGTGCAGTTTTTTTCATTTTTTTTAAATTTTTTTTTTTTTTTTTACATTTTTTTTTTTTTTATTTCCTTAGCATGAAATTGTTTTATTTTGCTTCATGCCTTCCCGATGCGACTACTTTAACCACTTCCCTCCTGGTGAAGTTTTTTTTTTTTCATTTTTTTTTTTTCTTTTCTTTTTTTTTTCTTTTTTTTTCATTTTTTTTTTTTTGCTTCATTTCCCGAGAATGAAATTGTTTTATTTCGCTTCATGCCCTTCCCGATGCGACTACTTTAAAGTAGTCGCAACCGGAAGGCATGAAGCAAAATTTAAAGTAAAACAATTTCATTCTCGGGAAATGAAAAAAAAAATGATTAAAAGAAAAATGTAAAAAAAAATTAAAAGAAAAATAAAATAAAAAAAAAATAAAAAAAATGTAACCACTTCCATCCTGGTGCAGTTTTTTTTTTCATTTTTTTTTTTTTTACTTTTTTTTTTTTTACATTTTTTTTTTATTTCCCGAGAATGAATTTGTTTTATTTTGCTTCATGCCTTCCCGATGCGACTACTTTAACCACTTCCCTTCCTGGTGAAGTTTTTTTTTTTTTTTTTGCATTTTTTTTCTTTTTTCATTTTTTTCTTTTTTTTTCCCCCTGGTGCAGAGAATGAAATTGTTTTATTTCGTTTCATGCCCTTCCCGATGCGACTACTTTAAAGTAGTCGCATCCGGAAGGCATGAAGCAAAATAAAACAATTTCATTCTCGGGAAATGAAAAAAAAAATGTAAAAAAAAAAAAATTAAAAGAAAAATTAAAAAAAATAAAAAAAATATAACCACTTCCATCCTGGTGCAGTTTTTTTCATTTTTAAATTTTTTTTTTTTTTTACATTTTTTTTTTTATTTCCTGAGCATGAAATTGTTTTATTTTGCTTAATGCCTTCCCGATGCGACTACTTTAACCACTTCCCTCCTGGTAAAGTTTTTTAATTTTTTTCTTTTTTCTTTTCTTTTTTTTTTTTTTTTTTTTTTTTTTTTTTTTCCCCCAAGAATGAAATTGTTTTATTTAGCTTCATGCCCTTCCCAATGCGAGTACTTTAAATAAAAAAAAAATTAAATGAAAAAAATTAAAAAAAAAAA
>CATNWA010014572.1:105000-155000 GCA_951230385.1 Staurois parvus | reverse complement strand
TTTGTCTGCACAAACACAATATAATCAACAAAACTGATACCAAACACGCCAAGCCTCATAACTGGCCCCTGAAGCCCAGGGCCCCATGGTGCAATGAAGATGTCTCTGCACATGCCTGGTCCTCCCCTCTCTTCTTTCTTTCTCTCTCTCTCTCTCTCCCCCCTCTCTGTTCTTTCTTTTCTCTTTCTTTCTTTCTTTCTTTCCTTCGCTCTCTCTCTCTCCCTCTCTCCTCCCTCTCTGTTCTTTCTTTTCCCCCCCACACCCCTCTCTCTCCCCCCCCCCCCCCCCCCCCCCTCTCTCTCCTCCCTCTCTGTTCTTTCTTCTTTCTTTCTTTCTCTCTCTCTTTCTCTCTCCCCCCCTCTTTCTTTCTTTCTTTCTTTCTTTCCTTTCTCTCTTTTTCCCTCTCTCCCCCCTCTCTGTTCTTTCTTTCTTTTTTCTTTCTTTCTTTCTCACTTTCTCCCCACTCTCTCCCTCTCTCTCTCTCTCTCTCTCTCTCCCTCCCTCTCCCCCTCCTCTCTTTCTCTCCCCCCCCTCTCTGCCCCCCCTCTCTCTCCCCTCCTTCTCTTTCTTTCTTTCTTTCCCCCCCCATCTCCCCCCCCCTCCCTCTCCCCCCCTCTCTCCTCCCTCTCTGTTCGTTTCTTCTTTCTTTCTTTCTTTCTTTCTTTCTTTCTTTCTCTCTCCTCTCTCCCCCCTCCCCCCCCTCTCTCTCCCTCTCTCTCTCTTTCTTTCTTTCTTTCTTTCTTTCTCTCCTCCCTCTCTGTTCTTTCTTTCTTTCTTTCTTTCTCACTTTCTCTCTCTCCATCACTTTCTCTCTCCCTATCTCTTTCTCTCTCTCTTTCTCTCCCCCATCTCTGTTCTTTTTCTTTTTTCTTTCTTTTCTTCTCTTCTTTCTTTACTTCTTTCTTTCTTTCTTACTTACTTTCTCTCTCTTTATCACTCCCTCTCCCCCCCCCTCTCTCTCTCTCTCTCTCTCTCTCTCTCTCTTTCTATCTCTCTTTCTCCCCCCCCTCTCTCTCTCCCCTCCTTCTCTTTTCTTCCTTTCTATCTTTCTCTCTCTCTCCCCCTCCCCCCCCCCTCCACTCTTTCTTTCTCTCTTTCTCTTCCCCCTCTCTGCACCCCCTCTCTCTCCCTCTCTCTCTGTGTCTTTCTTTCTCTCTTTCTCTCTTTCTTTCTTTCTTTCTTTCCTTTTTTTTTTCTATTTCTTTCTTCTTTCTTTCTTTCTTTCTTTCTTTTCTTTCTTTTTTTCTTTCTTTCTTTCTTTTTCTTTTTTTTCTTTCTTTCTTTCTTTCTTTCTTTTTTTTTTCTTTCTTTCTTTTCTTTCTTTTTTTTCTTTTTCTCTCCCCCCCCCCTCTGTTCTTTTTTTCTTTCTCACTTTCTCTCTCTCTATCTCTTTCTATCTCTCTTTCTCTCTCTCTTTCTCTCCCCCTCTCTGTTTTTTTTTTTCTTTCTTTCTTTTTTTTTTCTTTCTTTTTCTTTCTTTCTTTTCTCTCTTTCTCTTACTTTCTCTCTCTTTATCTCCCTCTCTCCCCCCCTCTCTCTCTCTCTTTCTCCCCCCCCCCCCCCCCCCCCCCGTCTCTCTCCCCTCCTTCTCTTTTCGTCCTTTCTTTCTTTCTCTCCCCCCCCCCTCCACTCTTTCTTTCTTTCTTTCTTTCTTTCTTTCTTTCTCTCTCCCCCTCTCTGCCACTCCTCACTCTCTCTCTCTCTCCCTCTCTCTCTCCTCTCTCTCTCTCTCTTACTCTTTCTTTCTTTCTCTCTTTCTTTCTCTCCTCCCTCTCTGTTCTTTCTTTCTTTCTCACTTTCTCTCTCTCCATCACTTTCTCTCTCTCTATCTCTTTCTATCTCTTTCTCTCTCTCTTTTCTCTACCCCCCTCTCTGTTCTTTTTCTTTCTTTCTTTCTTTCTTTCTTTCTTTCTTTCTTTCTTTCTTTCTTTTCTTTCTTTCTTTCTCTTCTTCTCACTTTCTCTCTCTCTCTCTCTCTCTCTCCCTTTCTCTCCCCCTCTCTGCTCCCCCCCCTCTCTCTCTCTCCTCCTTCTCTTTTCTTTCTTTTCTTCTTTCTTTTTCTCTTTCTTTTCTTTCTTTCTTTCTCTCTCTCTTCCCCCTTCCCTCTCTCTCTCCCTCTTCCTTTCTCCCTCTCATTCCCCTTTCCCCCAGATGGAAACAAAGATAGATATCCGACTTTTCTCTGTCTGCCTCTGGAGGTTACTCAGGGACACCATCATGAAAAACAAAAATTTTTACCCTATAAATTGAGTTTAGTTATTCTTCCATAACGATTCCGCCATTCCCTCCCTGCAGGTTGGAGTTCCTCTATAATCCCATTGCCTGGCCCGTCACCTTTTATAGACAGAACTGTGATTGGTGTCGGTGTAGAGGGAGCCGGTCCCAGGAGGGATACAGAGGACTGCAGACTGCAGACGTCTCCCTCCTCATGGCGGATAAATGTTATTAATCAGAACATTTATGGATCTTGCAGATATCTTTCCGAATTAGACGGCAGCTCATTATTTCCGCCTTCGCTCTTCTTTCTTTGCATCAATTTTTTTCCTCTGAGAAGATTTCAAACGAAGACATTTATTTTAAAAGCCATTAAACTGGGAGGGAGAGATGTAGAGTGTGATCCGTCTACGGGAGGATTGAGCAGAACGCACTTCATAAACGCTCAGAACTCAGAACATGCTCACTACAGCCTCAAAGTAACACTCCAGATGAATTTTAGGATTTTGCATTTAAGGCGGTACTAAACCCAAAAGCAAACCTTTATTATTTTGCAGCTTTCCGATTCTTAGATGTGACGGCTGAATTTGTTTTCTTTTTTAGGCTTTCTTTCTTTTCATCTGGTGATCCGGCCAGTAAATCTGCTGTTTTTTTTTTTTTTTCAAAAGACCAAGCTGTCCTGCAGATGTAGCAGTTACAGGGATGAGACAAACTATTTACCACTGACAGGGGTGCTTACAATGATCAGCTTGTATTTATTCTTCCACAGAGTCGTCTAAAATATGTGAAGAGATATGTGGACAAGATGATCATTATCTATCTATATAATACATATATACAGTTGCAAGAAAAAGTATGTGAACCCCTTGGGATTATGTGGGGTTTAGCATGAATTGGGCATAAAATGTGCTCTGAATGTCATCTAAGTCACAACAATAGAAGAACACAGTCTGCTGAACATAATACTACACAAACATTAGATGTTGCCATGGTTTAATTGCACATAACATGTAAACATTCACAGTGCAGGGAGGAAAAAGTATGTGAGGCCCTAGCTTAATGACTTCTCCCAGAGCTAATTGGAGCCAGGAGTGAGCCAACCTTGACTCCAATCATTGTGATGATATTGGATGTGTTGCTGACAGCTGTCCTGCCCTTAAAAAACACACACCTGTTTTGGGTTTACTGGTTTCAAGAAGCACTGTCTGATGTGAACCATGCCTCGCAGAAAAGAGCTATCAGAAGACCTACGATCAAGAATTGTTGACTTGCATGAAGCTGGAAAGGGTTACAAAAGTATCTCCAAAAGCCTTGATGTTCATGTGTCCACGGTAAGACAGACTGTCTACAAATGGAGAAAGTTTAGCACTGTTGCTACTCTCCCTAGGCGTGGTCGTGCTGTAAAAATGACTGCAAGAGCACAGCGCAGAATGCTGCATGAGGTAAAGAAGAATCCCAGAGTGTCAGCTAAAGACCTACAGAAATCTCTGGCACATGCTAACATTTTTGTTGACACATCTACAATAAGGAAAACATTAAACAAGAATGGAGTACATGGGAGGACACCACGGAGGAAGCCATTGCTGTCCAAAAAGAATATTGCAGCACGTTTGAAGTTTGCAAAAGAGCACCTGGATGTTCCACAGCACTACTGGCAAAATATACTGTGGACAGATGAAACCAAGATTGAGTTGTTTGGGAAGAACACACAACACTATGTGTGGAGAAAAAAAGGCCCAGCACACCAACATCAAAACCTCATCCCCACTGTGAAACATGGCGGAGGGAGCATCATGGTTTGGGGCTGCTTTGCTGCCTCAGGGCCTGGATGGATTGTTGTCATTGATGGGAAAATGAATTCCAGAGTTTATCAAGACATTTTGCAGGAAAACGTACGACCATCTGTCCGCCAACTGAAGCTCCGCAGAGGATGGGTGATGCAACAGGACAATGACCCAAAGCATACAAGTCATTCAACAAAACAATGGCTGCAACAGCACAGAATACGCCTTCTGGAGTGGCCCAGTCAGAGTCCTGACCTCAACCCCATTGAAATGCTGTGGCATGACCTAAAGAGAGCGATTCACACCAAACATCCCAAGAATATTGCTAAACTGAAACAGTTTTGTGAAGAGGAGTGGTCCAAAATGACTCCAGATCGTTGTGCAGGTCTGATCTGCAACCACAGGAAACGTTTGGTTGAGGTTATTGCTGCCAAAAGGAGGGTCAACCAGTTATTAAGTCCAAAGGTTCACATACTTTTTCCTCCCTGCACTGTGAATGTTTACATGTTATGTGCAATTAAACCATGGCAACATCTAATGTTTGTGTAGTATTATGTTCAGCAGACTGTGTTCTTCTATTGTTGTGACTTAGATGACGTTCAGAGCACATTTTATGCCCAATTCATGCAAAACTCCACGGAATCCCAAGGGGTTCACATACTTTTTCTTGCAACTGTATATGTGTGTGTGTATATATGTATATATATATGTATGTATGTATGTGTGTGTATATATATATATATATATATATATATATATATATATATATATATATATACATATATACATACGTACATATATATATATATATACACATACATATATATATATATACAAATATATATATATATATATATATACACACACATACATACACATATATATATACACGTGTGTGTAGATATATATATATTATTTGTATATATATGTGTGTGTGTATATATATATATATATATATTATAGTATATAGATAGATAATGATCATCTTGTATGATGCTGCAATCTTATGCTAAGATATCCTGAAATGTTTTTATTTACATAGCTCATTATTTCATGTTATTTTATGCTATCTCTTTTCCCAGCCCTCATGAGATATATATATATATATATGTAGTGTGTGATGTTGTGTACGAAATTCATACTGTACGTAAACAAAAAAATTTATAAAAACAGTAAAGTTGTAAAAAGCAACAGGAGGCATTAAGATAAAAATGGTACAATAATTACATGATTGTAAACAGAACATAGTCAATAAAATTTTGCAAATACGTTTAATTATATGATGTAAATGCTAATCTGTGTAAATGTGGAAAAGACTTGAAGAATATAATTATTAGTAGAACCCGTAACCTGAGAAAAATGTAACACATCATTTGAAAAAAAAAAACAAAGTACAAAATTATTTTATAATGACATCATCCAACAAGTAGATAGAATAAAAAATAAATAAATAAAATTAAAACTGCAGCTGGATACAATAATTTACAATATCAACATCATCCAACAAGTTGATAGAATAAAAAATAAATAAATAAAATAAAAAGTGCAGCTGGATACTATAATTTACAAAAACAAAAACAGGTGAGAGTAGATGCACCATTATAACCATTATAATTGTATATATTGAGAAATGTATATAGTCATAATAAATGTAAAATAGTTAAATAGGATAATATTATAAATATTCGTAAAAAAAATATTCATTCTGTACCAGCAAAGCATTTTACTCATTTTTATAGTATCATTAGGATTTCTCATAATATGTAATTAAGATCATATTAGCTATGTATTACAAAAGAGTGATTTTTATTTTTTTTTTTTAATTGGTGCATTCAACCACACTTTTTATTCTATTAATGTGTCAGATTATTTATACAGTATATTGTATATTAACAATCACATGATTTTGAACTATTATGTGATACATTTTCTCACATTTGTTTTAATAATTATACTTTTTTTGTAATTATGTTATTTATCTAAAGGTTTCATAATACAACACATGCAAGGATAGAGCATTGAATGATATACAGTCAACCGAAACAACTCTTTTACAAATTTTATAGGATATTATTTATAACCAACACATAATGATACTTATTATTTTTTATGTTATATTGACTGTTGATCTTTTATTTCTACCTATGTCATTATTTTACTGTTTATGTCTTACTTCATCCTATCACTGTTTACGGTCGTGTTACATTTTGACTATTTTCTGATGAAAATTGTTAGTATCATGTTGAGTTTAGATTTTTTTGTTATGACAATGTAATTTCCTGACGAAATGCGTGGGGTTTTGACAACATGACGTCATCACGCACGGTGGTGGTGGGATTCCAGTGTAGGAGGAGCTGGTGGCACAGTGGCTAAATGGTTAGCACTTCCGCCTGGCAGTACTCGGGTTGTCAGTTAGAATCCCAACCACGGCACCACCTCCCTGGAGTTTGCATGTTCTGCCTGTGTGGGTTTCCTCCGGGTACTCCGGTTTCCTCTCACACTCCAAGGATAACAACGTGACGTTAACACACATGGTGGAGGTGGGATTCCAGTGTAGTAGGAGCTGGTGGCACAGTGGCTAAATGGTTAGCATTTCCCCCTGGCAGTACTCGGGTTGTCGGTTAGAATCCCAACCACGGCACCACCTCCCTGGAGTCTGCATGTTCTCCTTGTACCTGTGTGGGTTTCCTCCGGGTACTCCGGTTTCCTGCCACACTCCAAGGATAACAACGTGACGTCATCATGCATGGTGGCGGTGGGATTCCAGTGTAGGAGGAGCTAGTGGCACAGTGGCTAAATGGTTAGCACTTCCTCCTGGCAGTACTCGGGTCATCGGTTCAAATCCCAACCACGGCACCACCTCCTTGGAGTTTGCATGTTCTCCCAGTGCCTGCGTGGGTTTCCTCCGGGTATTCCGGTTTCCTGCCACACTCCAAGGATAACAACGTGACGTCATCATGCATGGTGGCAGTGGGATTCCAGTGTAGGAGGAGCTAGTGGCACAGTGGCTAAATGGTTAGCACTTCCTCCTGGCAGTACTCGGGTCATCGGTTCAAATCCCAACCACGGCACCACCTCCTTGGAGTTTGCATGTTCTCCCAGTGCCTGCGTGGGTTTCCTCCGGGTACTCCGGTTTCCTGCCACACTCCAAGGATAACAACGTGACGTCATCATGCATGGTGGCAGTGGGATTCCAGTGTTGGAGGAGCAAGTGGCACAGTGGCTAAATGGTTAGCACTTCCTCCTGGCAGTACTAGGGTCATTGGTTCAAATCCCAACCACGGCACCACCTCCTTGGAGTTTGCATGTTCTCCCAGTGCCTGCGTGGGTTTCCTCCGGGTATTCCGGTTTCCTTCCACACTCCAAGGATAACAGCGTGACGTCATCACGCATGGTGATGGTGGGATTCCAGTGTAGGTTGGAGCTAGTGGCACAGTGGCTAAATGGTTAGCACTTCCCCCTGGCAGTACTCGGGTTGTCGGTTCGAATCCCAACCACAGCACCACTCCCCTGGAGTTTGCATGTTCTCCCAGTGCCTGCGTGGGTTTCCTTCAGGTACTCCGGTTTCCTCCCACACTCCAAGGATAACAAAGTGACGTCATCATGCATGGTGGCGGTGGGATTCCAGTATAGGAGGAGCTAGTGGCACAGTGGCTAAATGGTTAGCACTTCCTCCTGGCAGTACTAGGGTCATCGGTTCAAATCCCAACCACGCCACCACTCCCCTGGAGTTTGCATGTTCTCTCAGTGCCTGCGTGGGTTTCCTCCGGGTACTCCAGTTTCCTCCCAAACTCCAAGGACATGCTGTTAGGTAAATTGGCCCTAGTATGTGTATGTATGAATGTGAGTAAGGGACCTTAGATTGTACACTCCTCGGGGGCGGGGACTGATGTGAATGTACAATATATATGTAAAGCATTTTTTTGGGGGGTGTCCTTGGATCTGAAGAATGTAGAATTGAAAAAAAGAGCACCACAAAGCAAGTGTGAGTCCAGTAGATTTTTCATTTCTGGAGCTTAAAATCCGATGCGTTCTGGGGCTAACTTTTGCGCTTTTTCTGAAGTCATTACCTGACATGTTGGTAGGGAACTGGACAGTAGGGAAGGACAGAGCTTGAGATACAGATTCAAAATGTAGCTCTTGGTCAGCTCGGGTATCTATGGTAATCCTCTGAGTGTTCTGAAAAATGTAGAATGGTTGAGAGCAGCAAAAAACTGTGCGTTCAGTAGGCCGTTCCTACACAGGACAAAAGTTCAGAAGAGAAACCAACGTGTTTCAGGGGCTCAAAATTCAACACATTTTCATTGGGGGGGGGCTACACTATTTGTGGAGTTCATTTTTGACAAGAGATATGTTTGTAGAGTGCTGGACTTAGAAGTATCCAGAGATTGAGCTTGAGATCCAGATTCAGAATATGGATCTCTGTCAACCAAGTTACTTTCAAGGGTCCTCGGAGTAGTCTGAAGAATGTATTATGAATGGAGGTGCCATAAAATGTCCAACAGGTTTCAAGGGGTGAAGTCCTATTTCGGAAGTCATTTTCTGACCATAGATGTGTTGGTAGCACATTGGACCAAGGAGTACAAAAGAAAGGGCTTGAGATCAAGATTCAGAAGGCATCTCTGTGCCACCTGAGGGTCCTCTGAGTAGTCTGAAGAATGTATTATGAATGGAGGTGCCATAAAATGTCCAACAGGTTTCAAGGGGTGAAGTCCTATTTCGGGAGTCATTTTCTACTGATAGATGTGTTGGTAGCACATTGGACCAAGGAGTACAAAAGAAAGGGCTTGAGATCAAGATTCAGAAGACAGCTCTCTGTCACCTGGGGGTCCTCGGAGTAGTCTGAAGAATGTATTATGAATGGTGGTGCCATAAAATGTCCAACAGGTTTCAAGGAGTGAAGTTCTATTTCGGGAGTCATTTTCTGACCATAAATGGGTTGGTAGCAGATTGGACCAAGGAGTACAAAAGAAAGGGCTGGAGATCAAGATTCAGAGGGCAGCTCTCTGTCAGCTGGGGGTTCTTGGAGATGTCTGAAGAATGTATTATGAATGGCGGTGCCATAAAATGTCCAACAGGTTTCAAGGGGTGAAGTCCTATTTCGGGAGTCATTTTCTGACAATAGATGGGTTGGTAGCAGATTGGACCAAGGAGTACAAAAGAAAGGGCTTGAGATCAAGATTCAGAAGGCATCTCTGTGTCACCTGGGGGTCCTCGGAGTAGTCTGAAGAATGTATTATGAATGGAGGTGCCATAAAATGTCCAACAGGTTTCAAGGGGTGAAGTCCTATTTCGGGAGTCATTTTCTGCCGATAGATGTGTTGGTAGCACATTGGACCAAGGAGTACAAAAGAAAGGGCTTGAGATCAAGATTCAGAAGACAGCTCCCTGTCAACTGGGGGTCCTCGGAGTAGTCTGAAGAATGTATCATGAATGGCGGTGCCATAAAATGTCCAACAGGTTTCAAGGGGTGAAGTCCTATTTCGGGAGTCATTTTCTGACCATAGATGTGTTGGTAGCAGATTGGACCAAGGAGTACAAAAACGAAAAAGCTTGAGATCAAGATTCAGAAGGCATCTCTGTGTCACCTGGGGGTCCTCAGAGTAGTCTGAAGAATGTATTATGAATGGCGGTGCCATAAAATGTCCAAAAGGTTTCAAGGGGTGAAGTCCTATTTCGGGAGTCATTTTCTGACCATAGATGGGCTTGAGATCAAGATTCAGAGGGCAGCTCTCTGTCAGCTGGGGGTTCTTGGAGACGTCTGAAGAACGTGGAATGGATGAGAGCACCACTCAACTAATATGAGTCCAGTAGGTCTTTGTTTCACAAGAGGTCGGAAGCGACAGCCAATACATGGGGGGCTCAAAGGTCCTGTCCATGGACTCAAATAAATACAAACTTTATTTTTTGTTTGCGATTTGTTGTCCATTATTATCTCCAATTACTGTCAGCCTTTAAGCCCTAATGAGGGGAAGGTGGGTGGGAGGAGTTGGGCTCCCCGGGACACATTGGTCCTCTCTTGTGACCTCTTGCTCTACGCAATCACCTATTACTGAATTCAGGCTCGATCAGTGGTTCTCTCATCCATTCTTCAGACAACTCTGGGGACCCCCAAGGATTCCCCAGAAGACAGAGACCTCCCTTCCGTGTCTGGATCTAAAGGGACCCCAGTGATGTACCTGCTGAAGCCCCATCTTTGTTCTCATTAGGTCCGGTGCTTTACTGACATCTTTTGGGGCCTTTCAGCCTGATATTCCTCTACAGCAGGGGTCTCCAAATATTTACAGGCTGAAAAATCCCCATGAGAGGTTCCCTTATATCAGGTTCCCTCTCAGAGTCCCCCCTTACATCAGGGTTCCTCTATGAGTGCCTCCTTACATCATGGTCTACATTAGAGCCCCCTCTTACATCAGGGTCCCCATCAGAGTCCACCCTTACAACAGGGCCCTTTTCAGAGTCCACTCTTACATCAGGGTCTCCATCAGAGTCCTCCATACATCAAGATTCCTATGAGAGTCCCCCTATACATCATGGTCCCTATCAGGGGCGGACTGACAACTCATGGGGCCCCCGGGCAATAGGGGATCATGGGGCCCCTGTGTCCTTGCCCAAACTCAAAAAAGCCTATGAAAAAAGTACCAGCAGCATCTCATGGGGCCCTCTACTGACCCCGGGCCCTCGGCAGTGCCCGAGTTTCCAAATGGTCAGTCCGCCCCTGGTCCCTATCCGAGTTCCTCCATGCATTAGGGTTCCCATCAGAGTACCCACTTACACCGGGGGACCTATCAGAGCCTCCTCTTACATCAGGGTCTCCATCAGAGTCCTCTATACATCAAGATTCCCATCAAATTCCCCCCTATACATCAGGGTCCTCATCAGGGTCCTCCATACACCAAGATTCCTATGAGTCCCCACTTTCATTAGGGTCCCCATCAGAGTTGCCCCATACATCAGGGTTCCCATTAGAGTGCCCACTTACATTCGGGTCCCTATCAGAACCTCCCTTTACATCAGGGTCTCCATCACAGTCCTCTATACATCAAGAGTCCCCCTAAACATCAGAGTCCCAATCAGAGTCCTTACTTTCATCAGGGTCTCCATCAGAGTCCCCCCCCCCCCCACATCAGGCTCTCCATCAGGGTCCTCCATACACCAATATTCCTATCAGAGTCCCCGCTTTCATCAAGGTCCCCATCAGAGCCTCCTCTTACATCATGGTCTCCATCACAGTACTCTATACATCAGATTCCCATTGGATTCTCCCTAAACATCAGAGTCCGCACTTTCATCAGGGTCCCCATCAGAGTTCCTCCATACATCAGGGTCTCCATCAGGGTCCCCATCAAAGTCCCCCTAAACATCAGAGTCCCAATCAGAGTCCACACTTTCATCAAGGTCCCCATCAGAGTTTCCCCTTACATCAGAAGCAGGGTCCATGGGTCCATCAGGGTCCCCATCCGAGTCCCCACTTTCATCAGGGTCCCCATCAGAGTTGCCCCATACATCAGGTTTCCCATCAGAGTCCTCTCTGCATCAAGATTCCCATCAGATTCCCCCTAAACATCAGAGTCCGCACTTTCATCAGGATCCCCATTAGAGTTTCTCCATACATCAGAGTCCCCACTTTCATCAGGGTTCCCTTCCGAGTCCCCACTTTCATCAGGGTCCCCTTCTGAGTCCCCAGTTTCATCAGAGTCCCTATCAGAGCCTCCTCTTACATCAAGATTCCCATCAGATTCCCCCTAAACATCAGAGTCCAAATCAGAGTCCGCACTTTCATCGGGGTCCCCATCAGAGTTTCTCCGTACATCAGGGTCCCCATCAGAGTTCCTCTCTACATCAAGCTCTCTTTAGGGTCCTCCAGTCCCCACTTTCATCAGGGTCCCCTTCAAAGTCCCCACTTTCATCAGGGTTCCCATCATAGTACCCACTTACATTAGAGTCTCTACCAGAGCCTCCTCTTACATCAAGATTCCCATCAGATTCCCCCTAAACATCAGAGTCCTTATCAGAGTCCGCACTTTCATCAGGGTCTGCATCAGAGTTCCCCCTTACATCAAGGTCTCCATCAGAGTTCCCACTACATCAGGGTCTCCATCAGAGTTCCCCCTTACATCAGGGTTCCCATCAGAGTTCCCCCTTACATCAGGGTCCCCATCAGAGTTCCCCCTTACATCAGGGTCCCCATCAGGGTCTCCATCAGAGTTCCCCCTTACATCAGGGTCTCCATCAGGGTCCCCATCAGAGTTCCCCCTTACATCAGGGTCCCCATCAGAGTTCCCCCTTACATCAGGGTCTCCATCAGGGTCCCCATCAGAGTTCCCCCTTACATCAGGGTCCCCATCAGAGTTCCCCCTTACATCAGAGTTCCCCCTTATATCAGAAGCAGGGTCCATGGGCAGCCTCTGTTCACCTAAATCCTCAATCAGTGCACATTGGGGATAGACCACTGACCCTAGCTGGGGGCCGTATGTGGCCCGTGGGCCGTAGTTTGGGGTCCCCCGTTGTAGAGGAACAGACACATCACTGGGGACTGAGACCTGAGCAGAAATGTCCTCGTATTACTCATCTCGCTCCCAGACCGCCGCGCGCTACAATATGGAAATCAACCCGAAAATAATCCGAGCAAAAATACTCAAATCTCCCAAAATATTCCTTTCCGAGAGCCTGAAATGTGCAGAATGTCAGAGCGAGCGCTTCTCTGCGCAGAGCGTCACATGTACAGCTGAATTAATCACCGGCGTATATTTAGACTCCACATTAGCCGAAAGAATCCAGAAGACGGGGGTGTTATTTCTGCTTCACACGTCAGTGGCCGGAGGTGGCAGAATTGGGGCCCTGGTGCTGCGATTATCTCATTAGTGTACAGTGCGCCGGATCTCTTCTCTAATCCCTCTCTACCGCACTCTCCCCTCTCCCGCACTCTCCTGTCTGCCGCGCTCTCCTGTCTGCCGCGCTCTCCTGTCTACCGCACTCTCCTGTCTACCGCACTCTCCCCTCTCCCTCACTCTCCTGTCTACCGCACTCTCCTGTCTACCGCACTCTCCTGTCTACCGCACTCTCCTCGTCTACCGCCCCTCTCCTCTCTCCCTCCCTCCCCCTGTCTACCACGCTCTCCTCTCTACCCCCGCTCTCCTGTCTACCGCGCTCTTCTCTCTTGCGCTCTCCTCTCTGCCGCGCTCTTCTCTCTTGCGCTCTCCTCTCTGCCGCGCTCTTCTCTCTCTCCGCGCTCTCCTCTCCCCTCTCTCCCGCGCTCTCCTCTCTCTCTCCTCTCCCGCTCTTCTCTCTCTCGTGCTCTCCTCTCTCTCTCGCGCGCTCTTCTCTCACGCACGCTCTTCTCTCTCTCTCTCCTCTCCTCTCTTCCTCGCGCTCTCCTCTCTCTCGTGCTCTTCTGTCTCGTGCCCTCTTCTCTTACGCTCTCCCTCTCGCGCTCCTCCTCTCTCTCTCTCGCGCTCTTCTCTCTCCCCCGCGCTCTTATCTCTCTCGTGCTCTCCTCTCTCCCATGCTCTCCTCTCTGCTGCGTCTTCTCTTTCCCTCACTCCCCTCTCTCCCAGTGCTCCCCCTCCCCATTCTCTCCTCTCCCCCCTCACTCCCTCTCTCTCACGCTCTCCCCCCTCCCCGCTCTTCTCTCTCTGCCGCGCTCTTCTCTCTCTCCTGCTCTCCTCTCTCTCCCCCCTCTCCTCTCTCTGCCGTGCTCTTCTTTCTCTCATACTCTCCTATCTCCCGTGCTCTTCTCCCTCTCTCTCCATCCCCCCCCCGCTCTCCTCCCCCCCCCCGCTCTCCTCTCCCTCCCCCTCCCTCCCCCCCCCCCCCCCTTTCCCCCTCGCTCTCCCCCCCCCCCCTCCCCCCCCCCCGCTCTCCTCTCTCCTGCGCTCCCCTCCTCTCCCGATCTCCTCTCTCCCTCGCTCTCCTCTCTCTTGCGATCCCTCTCTCCCTTGCTCTCCTCCCTCCCTCCCCTCCTCCCCTCCGTGCTCTTCTCCTCCCCCCCGCTCTCCCCTCCCCCCCCCCCTCCCCCCTCCCCCCCCCTCCCCCTCTCTGCCACACCCCCCTCTCCCCCCCCCTCTCCCCCCCCCCCTCCCCCCCCCCCTACCCCACCCCTCCTCCTCTCTCCCTCCCTCCCCCCCCCCCCCCTCCCCTCCCTCCCCCCCCGCCTCCCCCCTACCCTCTCCCCCCCCCCCCCCCCTCCCCCCCCCTGTCTACCGCCCTCTCCTGTCTACTGCTCTCTCCCCCCTCTCCTCCCCCCCCCCCCTCCCTCCTACCCCGTTCTCCTGTCCCCCCGCTCCCTCGCTTGCTCTCCTCCTCCCCCCCCCTCTCCTCTCTCCCCCGCCCCCCTGTCTACCCCCACTCTCCTCTCTCCCTGTCCCCCCGCCCTCTGCTGTCTACCTCTCTCTCCCTCCTCTCCTCCCTCCCCCCCGCCCTCTCCCCCCCCCCCGCTCTCCCCCCTTGCTCCCCCCCTCCCCCTCCCCCCTCTCCTGTCTACCGCGCTCTTCTGTCTACCTCTCTCCCTCCTCCTCCTCCTCCCCCCCCCCCCCCCCTCTCCCCCGCCTCCTGCCTACCACACTCTCCTCTCTCCCCCCCTCTCCCCTACCGCCTCTCCCCTACCGCCCTCCCCCTCGCTCTTCTCTCTCCCTCCCTCCCCCCTACCACTCTCTCCCCGCCCCCCCTCCCCTGCCCTCTCCCCCCTGCTGCATTCCCCCTCTCCCCCTCCCCCCCCCCCTCCCCCTCCCCCCCCCTCCCCTCCCCCTCCCTCTCCCCCCCCCTCACCTCTCTCTCTCCCTCCCCTCCCCCCCCCCTCTCCCCCCCTCTCCCTCTCCCGTGCCTTCTCTCCCCCTCCGCAATCCCCTCTCCTGTGCCCCTTCTCTCGCTCTCCTCTCCCCCCCGCTCTCCCCCCCCCCCTCTCCTCTCTCCCCATGATCCCTCCTCTCTCCCCTCGCCTCCCTCTCTCCCGCTCCCCTCTCCCCCCCTCCCCCCCCTCCCCCCCGCTCTCCTCTCTCCCCCCCCTCCCCCCCTCCTCCCCCCCCCCCCCTCTCCCCTCTCCCTCCTCCCCTCTCTCACGCGCCTCCCTCTCTCCCCCCGCTCTCCTGCCTACCCCCTCCCCCTCTCCCCCCTCCTCTCCTGTCTACCGCTCTCTCCCTCGCTCTTCTCTCTCCCTCGCTCTCCTGTCTACCACTCTCTCCCCCGCTCTCCTCTCTCCTGCGCTCTCCTCCCTGCTGCATTCTTCTCTCTCCCTCGCTCCCCCTCTCTCCAGTGCTCCCCTCTCTCCCGTTCTCTCCTCTCTCCCTCCCCCTCTTCTCTCTCTCCTCTCCGCTCTCCTCTCTCCCCGCTCTCCTCTCTCTGCCGTGCTCTTCTCTCTCTCGCCCATCTCCTCTCTCCTGTGCTCTTCTCTCTCTCTCTCGCTCTCCTCTCCCGCGCTCTCCTCTCCCTCACTCTCCTCTCTCTCATGATCTCCTCTCTCCCTCGCTCTCCTCTCTCTCGCGCTCTTCTCTCTCCCCACGCTCTCCTCTCTCCCTCGCTCTCCTCTCTCTTGCGATCTCCTCTCGCCCTCGCTCTCCTCTCTCCCTTTCTCTCCTCTCTCTCGTGCTCTCCCTCGCTCTCCTCTCCCACGCTCTCCTGCGCTCTCCTCTCCCGTGCTCTCCCGCGCTCTCCTCTCTCCCCTCGCTCTCCTCTTTCCCTCGCTCTCCTCTCTCCCTCGCTCTCTTTAGCGAGTGTGAGGTACTCATTAGAAAAGCAAATCAGGTGAGATGGAGAATTTTAAGTTCATGAATTTTCCATGATTTGCCAGGAAAAGGCAGAAGCGGCTCCTCTCCCCCGCAGAGGACTGTGAGCACGATAGGATACGGATCCCCGCCTGACGCAGGAAATGTCAATCAGCTTTATTCGTCCTGTCCAGGGAAGGCGGACCGCTGGGGAGATATTAAAGTGTTTGTTACCCCAACATTTTCTATCTCGGATCTTCGTATTGCTTCCTTTGTGTGAAGTCCCTGGTGATCCTGCCAGTCCCTCTGCATTCCTCTTTCAAACTGACCACACTAGGCATGAGAGCGCATGCATCCCAGCGTGGTCAGTTTTCTTCTTTGCATTTCACATGGGAGCGCAGCCTGCCTGTCCTCCAATTGTCAGGCCTCTGCTGACACACCCCCCCCCCCCATCCCACAGTCAATCACCAGGAAGATCAGTGTACTGCTGTTTCTCTGCCTCCTGCTGAAATGCCTGCCAACCCATTTGCACAGCTCTTCACTATGAAGAACAATTCTTTGCCTCCTGCTGACATGACCCCATCCCCTTCACTATGAAGATCAGCTTGCTGCTGTTTCTATGCCACCAGCTGACAGATCCCCTGCACTGCTATATACTGGGAAGTGCAGTGTACTGCTGTTTCTCTGCCTCCTGCTGGCACATCCCCCCCACTCCCCTGTATAGCTAATCACCAGGAAGATGTGTGTCCTGCTGTTTACCTGCCCTCTGCCTACATGCCACGCTGCACAACTCACTATGCAGATCATGCAGACCCCCCCCCCCCCGCACAGCTAGTCACTGGAAAGAGCAGTGTACTGCTGTTTCCCTACCTCTTGCTGACACGTCCCCTGCACAGCTAATCACTGGGAAGATCAGTTTCCCTGCTTCTTGCTGACATTCCCCCCTGCATAACTCTTCACTATGAAGATCAGTGTACTGCTGTTTCTCTGGCTACTTCTGGCAAGACCCCCCCCCCCCCCCCCCCCCCCGCAAAGCTATTCACCAGAGAGATCAGTGTACTGATACTTCTCTGCCTCCTGCTGACATTCCCCACTGCACAACTCTTCACTATGAAGATCAGCGAACCACTGTTTCCCTGCCTGCTGCTGACTCCCCCCCCCCCCCCCCCCCCCCCGCACAGCTAGTCACTGGAAAGAGCAGTGTGCTGCTGTTTCCCTGTCTCTTGCTGACGAGCCCCCTGCACAGTTAATGGGAAGATCAGTGTCCTGCTGTTTCCTTGCCTCCCTCTGACATTTCCCCCTGCATAACTCTTCACTATGAAGATCAGTGTCCTGCTGTTTCCCTGCCTCCTGCTGACATTCCCCCCCCTGCATAACTCTTCACTATAAAGATCAGTGTACTGCTGTTTCTTTGCCTCCTGCTGACATCCCCCCAACACAGCTATTCACTGGGAAGATCAGTGTACTGCTGTTTCCCTGCCTCCTTCTGACATTTCCCCCTGCATAACTCTTCACTATGAAGATCAGTGTCCTGCTGTTTCCCTGCCTCCTGCTGACATTCCCCCCCTGCATAACTCTTCACTATGAAGATCAGTGTCCTGCTGTTTCCCTGCCTCCTGCTGACATCCACCCAACACAGCTATTCACTGGGAAGATCAGTGTACTGCTGTTTCCCTGCCTCCTGCTGACATTCCCCCCCCCCTGAATAACTCTTCACTATGAAGATCAGTGTTCCGCTGTTTCCCTGCCTCCTCCTGACAATCCCCCTTGTATAACTCTTCACTATGAAGATCAGTGTCCTGATGTTTCCCTGCCTCCTGCTGACATCCCCCCGTGCATAACTCTTCACTATGAAGATCAGTGTACTGCTGTTTCTTTGCCTCCAGCTGACACACCCTCCTACACAGCTATTCACTGGGAAGATCAATGTACTGCTGTTTCCCTGCCTCCTGCTGATAATCCCCCCTGCATAACTCTTCACTATGAAGATCAGTGTCCTGCTGTTTCCCTGCCTCCTGCTGACATCCACCCAACACAGCTATTCACTGGGAAGATCAGTGTCCTGCTGTTTCCCTGCCTCCTGCTGACATTCCCCCCCTGAATAACTCTTCACTATGAAGATCAGTGTTCCGCTGTTTCCCTGCCTCCTGCTGACAATCCCCCTTGTATAACTCTTCACTATGAAGATCAGTGTCCTGATGTTTCCCTGCCTCCTGCTGACATTCCCCCCGTGCATAACTCTTCACTATGAAGATCAGTGTACTGCTGTTTCTTTGCCTCCAGCTGACACACCCTCCTACACAGCTATTCACTGGGAAGATCAATGTACTGCTGTTTCCCTGCCTCCTGCTGATAATCCCCCCTGCATAACTCTTCACTATGAAGATCAGTGTCCTGCTGTTTCCTTGCCCCCTGCTGACAGTCCTCCCCCTCAGCAGAGATTTTCACTATGAAGATTAGTGTACTGAGAGAGAGATTTTTTTATTTGCTTCCTTTTGGTCTGTGAAATATATCATTGACAGTCTTCTGTTCTATTCGTTTGATAAAAGCAAAACAAAATCCCTGCTGATCCGGTGATGTCATCACTGGGTATCTATGCTTCTCTATGCAATACAAGCAGATCATGGCTGGTGGGAGGGGCCAGCAGGGTGCTATACATAGCTTCCTGAAAACATCACAGCGCCCGGCCTCAATACTCCTCTCAAGAGTCCTCAGACCTGATGCAAGCAGAGGGCTGGCTCATTGGAGGAGTTAGGAAGAAAGAGAATGCCCTGATGGGTGGGTGTCAGTCAGAGGGGGGGGGGCTGGGCATTGGTAGGTGGGCTGTATTTGCATGAAGACCGCCCTGGGTAACGTCCACATGTGATGCTGATCCTCCATGATTGAAAGAACTGAAATTTGATGAATGAAAGAGGCGTGCTACTTTCATTCATTGGGTAATGTACTGAGTGCAGGTGTCAGGAGTATGTAATGTACTGAGTGCAGGTGTCAGGAGTATGTGATGTACTGAGTGCAGGTGTCAGGAGTATGTAATGTACTGAATGCAGGTGTCTGGAGTATGTGATGTACTGAGTGCAGGTGTCTGGAGTATGTGATGTACTGAGTGCAGGTGTCAGGAGTATGTAATGTACTGAGTGCAGGTGTCAGGAGTATGTAATGTACTGAGTGCAGGTGTCAGGAGTATGTAATGTACTGAGTGCAGGTGTCTGGAGTATGTGATGTACTGAGTGCAGGTGTCTGGAGTATGTGATGTACTGAGTGCAGGTGTCTGGAGTATGTGATGTACTGAGTGCAGGTGTCAGGAGTATGTAATGTACTGAGTGCAGGTGTCTGGAGTATGTGATGTACTGAGTGCAGGTGTCTGGAGTATGTGATGTACTGAGTGCAGGTGTCTGGAGTATGTGATGTACTGAGTGCAGGTGTCAGGAGTATGTAATGTACTGAGTGCAGGTGTCAGGAGTATGTAATGTACTGAGTGCAGGTGTCAGGAGTATGTAATGTACTGAGTGCAGGTGTCAGGAGTATGTAATGTACTGAGTGCAGGTGTCTGGAGTATGTAATGTACTGAATGCAGGTGTCTGGAGTATGTGATGTACTGAGTGCAGGTGTCTGGAGTATGTGATGTACTGAGTGCAGGTGTCAGGAGTATGCAACATTCAGGAGTCAGGGGTGGGTAATGTACATTATGAGGTGTCAGGAGTATGTAATGTACTGAGTGCAGGTGTCAGGAGTATGTAATGTACTGAATGCAGGTGTCTGGAGTATGTGATGTACTGAGTACAGGTGTCTGGAGTATGTGATGTACTGAATGCAGGTGTCTGGAGTATGTGTGATGTACTGAGTACAGGTGTCTGGAGTATGTGATGTACTGAATGCAGGTGTCTGGAGTATGCGATGTACTGAGTGCAGGTGTCTGGAGTATGTGATGTACTGAATGCAGGTGTCTGGAGTATGTGATGTACTGAATGCAGGTGTCCGGAGTATGTAATGTACTGAGTGCAGGTGTCAGGAGTATGTAATGTACTGAGTGCAGGTGTCTGGAGTATGTGATGTACTGAATGCAGGTGTCTCAAGTATGTGATGTACTGAGTGCAGGTGTCTGGAGTATGTGATGTACTGAGTACAGGTGTCTGGAGTATGTGATGTACTGAGTGCAGGTGTCTGGAGTATGTGATGTACTGAGTGCAGGTGTCTGGAGTATGTGATGTACTGAATGCAGGTGTCCGGAGTATGTAATTTACTGAGTGCAGGTGTCTGGAGTATGTGATGTACTGAGTGCAGGTGTCAGGAGTATGCAACATTCAGGAGTCAGGGGTGGGTAATGTACATTATGAGGTGTCAGGAGTATGTAATGTACTGAGTGCAGGTGTCAGGAGTATGTAATGTACTGAGTGCAGGTGTCTGGAGTATGTGATGTACTGAATGCAGGTGTCTGGAGTATGTGATGTACTGAGTGCAGGTGTCTGGAGTATGTGATGTACTGAATGCAGGTGTCTGGAGTATGTGATGTACTGAGTGCAGGTGTCTGGAGTATGTGATGTACTGAGTGCAGGTGTCTGGAGTATGTGATGTACTGAGTGCAGGTGTCTGGAGTATGTAATGTACTGGGTGCAGGTGTCAGGAGTATGTGATGTACTGAATGCAGGTGTCTGGAGTATGTAATGTACTAAATGCAGGTGTCTGGAGTATGTGATGTACTGAGTGAAGGTGTCAGGTGTATGTAATGTACTGGGTGCAGGTGTCTGGAGTATGTAATGTACTGAATGCAGGTGTCAGGAGTATGTAATGTACTGAATGCAGGTGTCTGGAGTATGCGACGTACTGAATGCAGGTGTCTGGAGTATGCGATGTACTGAGTGCAGGTGTCCGGAGTATGTAATGTACAGAGTGCAAGTGTCTGGAGTATGTAATGTACTGAATGCAGGTGTCAGGAGTATGCAATATACTGAGTGCAGGTGTCAGGACTATGTAATGTACTGGGTGCAGGTGTCTGGAGTATGATATATACTGAGTGCAGGTGTCTGGAGTATGTGATGTACTGAATGCAGGTGTCTGGAGTATGTGATGTACTGAGTGCAGGTGTCAGGAGTATGTAATGTACTGAGTGCATTACAACATGCAGGAGTCAGGGGTGGGTAATGTACATAATGAGGGGTCAGGTGAATGCAATTTACTGAGCGCAGGGGTCAGGTGTATGCAATGTACTGAGCGCAGGGGTCAGGTGTATGCAATGTACTGAGCGCAGGGGTCAGGTGTATGCAATGTACTGAGCGCAGGGGTCAGGTGTATGCAATGTACTGAGCGCAGGTGCAGTGCTAGGACAAGGTCACCTAGAGCCCAAGGCAAAATTGCCAAATTGCCCCCCAGATATTTGATTATGCATCAGAAAAAATCCCCTCCCCCCTTAAAAAATTTTGAGCTTTAATCTGCATGTTTACCCCCCCTTCTTCCTCCCAGTACAAATTCCCCTGCTGAAATCCCTGTTCCTGGCACAAATCTTCGCCCCCCCCCCCCCCCATATGCCCCCAGCCAAAATCCTCCCCCTCCAAAAAAAAACCCCTCTCCCTCTACCTGCTAAATTCTCCCGCGGTTAATCACTCGCTGCACTAAATATTCATTAATTTTGATAAATTTGACGTATTTAGCGATCGTTAAGGATTCCTTCCTCCTGCATGCTATCCTCAGCCGCTTCCCTATGCGCAGCGATCGATCGATCACCAGTGATTTATTTGTGGTGTTACGATTGGGTGACGATCCTTCAAGGAATCACCCCCCCGTGTGCACGCACCCTGGCACTGTAATGGGCAATCAACCTTCCTCGTCCGCCGCGGTTTCTAATCAAAGCACAGGTGCGCTCGGCTCCCCGCAGCTCGCCGTCTGCAATATCCGGTAATAAAGTCGCCGCATATTTCACATCGAACATTTCCGCTGCTCTTCCATCTTCAATTCTGACATTCCCAGATTACATGTGGAGGGTCAGTGAGTTCCGAAACCACAAAAACCTTCCCAGCTGTAACCCCCTCAGTGATACGTGGTGGGCGTGCCCCAAAGTGCGCCATTTCCCTCTGTTCCTGCACACCGTACAGCGCCTGAGCCCCCCCACACCTGAGTCCCCGAGTTCTTCACCCCCGTCTGGGCAGGTGATGACTATAGCCGCCCATAGACACGAATCGCCAGCGCCCCCATATACCCAGAGCGCAGCCGCAGCGGCAACATTTACGTGGCATGGGCTCAGGCAAGGGGCTTAAAGCCGAACTGCGCCATATCTGAACACCGCAGAGCAAAAACGCTGTTCAGTTCATTTGTAATAATCAAAGCAAAAAATGGAATAGAATAGAAAGAATATAGACGTCTTCCAAATGTCGAATAGAACAGAATGAAATAGAAATGAATATAATAAAGCAGAACAGAATAGAGCGGAAAAGAATAGAATAGAATAAAATAGAAATGAATATAATAAAGCAGAACAGAATAGAATAAAAAGAATACAATAGAAAATAAAAGAATAGAATGGTTTAAAAAATAGAATAGAATAGAATTTAGCTGAAATTCACATTTCAAATAGAATAGGAAAAGAATGGATATAGCCATCATCCAAAATTCAAAAAGAATAGAATATTAAAGAATATAATAAAACACCAGAATAGAATAGAAAAGAATAGAATAGAAAGAAATGAAAAATAATAAAATAGAAAATAAAAAATAGAATAGGATAGCTAAAAAAAAAAATGGAATAGAATAGAAAGAATATGACTGAATTCTAAAAGAAAAACATAACATAGAAAATAAAATAATAGAATAGAAAAGGATGGAATAGAATTTAAAGTAAAAAAAAAATAGAAAAGAATAGAACAGAATGAATTTTGAAATGAACAGAACAGAATAGAATAAAACAATAGAATAGAAAAGAATAGAATAGGAAATAAAGGAGAAGAATAGAATAGAATGTAAATAAATACAATAGAAAAAATAGAACAGAATAGAATGACTATAGCTGTCTTCAAAAATGCTAATTTTGAAAAGAATAGAAAATAATAGAATAAAAAGTAAAAAAAAATTGAATAGAATAGAAAAAATATAGCCGTCTTCCGAAAATAACATTTTGAAAAGAATAGAATAAAATAGAATATAAAAGAAAAGAATAAAACAGAATATTAAAAAAAAAATAGAATAGGAAATAAAAAAAATGGAAAAGGATAGAGAATAAAAGAATAGAACAGAACAGAATAAAATAGAATAGAAAATAAAATAAAAGAATAGAATAGAATAGAAAATAATAGAACAAAAAGTAAACATATACTGTGTTGGCGTCCCTGTGGACGTCCTGCCTGCATGCAGTGCGTGTCATGTGCCGCATACTGTACATCCCGGGTATATGCCATGCTGCTGGAGCTGCACCTTTCATTAGCCAATCCCAGGCAAAAATTAACACCCCCCCCCCCCCCCCCCCGGCGCCACACCCTTTTTTTTCTAATCTATCTTCTTCCAGATCCGGAATATTCTCACCTGAATGCGGGAACAGGGTCACAGATAGGGGCCCAGAGACAGCCCACCTGCACCGGGCCCCATCACTACAGCGGGGGGGGGGGGGCTGCGGGCAGAGAGGAGACCCCTAAATACCTTGATCTGCAGGCAAAGTAAACCCATGTGCTACCGCTCCTCGAAATTCAGTGAAAGTTCTCCAGCCCCCTTCAGTGCAGCAGCAGGGGCCGGGGATAGAGGTGGACAGAAGGGGACAGAGGAGGAAAGAGGGGGCAGAGGAGGACACAGGGAGACATAGGGGGAAAGAGGGGGCATACAAAGGCAGAGGGGGACAAAAGGGCAACAGAGGAGGCAGAGAGAGACAGAGGGGGGCACAGGAGGATAGAGGGGGCAGACAAGGAGAGAGAGGGGGGACAGAGGGGGAAAGAGGGGGCAGAGAAGGACAGAGGGGGCAGAGGAGGACAGAGGGGACAGAGCAAGGCAGAGAGGGGGCAGAAGAGGACAGAGGGGGCAGAGGGGGAAGAGAGGGGACAGAGGAGGGCATAGGAGGACAGAAGGGGGCAGAGGGGGACATAGGGGGCAGATGGGAGCAGAGGGGGAAGATAAGGGCAGAGAGGTACAAAGGAAGGCAGGGGGAGATATAGGGGGGCAGAGGAGGGAAGAGTGGGAACAGAGGGGACAGAGAAGGGCAGGGGGGGGACAGAAGAAAACAGAGGGGGGTGCAGAGAAGGGCAGGGGGGCCAGAGGGGGCAGAGGAGGACAGAGGGGGCAGTGCAAGGCAGAGGAGGACAGAGCAAGGCAGTGAGGGGGCAGAAGAAGACAGAGGGGGAAAGAGGGGACAGAGGAGGGCATAGGGGGGCAGAGTGGGACATAGGGGGCAGATGGGGACAGAGGGGGAAGATAAGGGCAGAGAGGGACAAAGGGAGGGGGGGGGGATAGAAGGGGGCAGAGGAGGGAAGAGGGGGAACAGAGGGGGCAGAGAAGGGCAGGGGGGACAGAAGAGAACAGAGGGGTGCAGAAAAGGGAAGGGGGGACAGAGGGGTGCAGAGAAGGGCAGGGGGGGGCAGAGGGGGCAGATGGAGCAGGGAGGGACAGAGATGGACAGAGAGGTGACAGAGGAGGACAGAGGGGGCATAGAAGGGCAAAGGAGGACAGAGGGGGGCAGAGAAAGGCAGGGGGTCAGAGGAGAATAGAGGGGGAAGGGGAGGGGGGGCAGAAAAGGGCTGAGGGTTCAGAGAAGGGCAGAGAGGGAAAGAGGGGTCAGAGAAGGGCAGGGGCGATAGAGGGGGCAGACAAGGGCACAGGGGGACAGAGGAGGGCATAGGGGGACAGAAGGGGCAGAGGAGAGCAGAGGGGCAGAAGGGGACATAAGGGGCAAAGGGGGACAAAGGGGGCAGAAGAAGACAGAGGGGGATATAGGGGCAGAGGGGGAAATGAGGGCAGAGGGGGACAAAGGGAGGTTGGGGGATGGGGGGGGGGGCAGAGGGAGCAGATGAGGGCAGAGGGGGAACAGAGGTGGCAGAGAAGGGCAGGGGTGCACAGAGGAGAACAGAGGGGTGAAGAGAAGGGCAGAGGGGGCATAGAAGGACAGAGGGGGATAGAGAGGGCAGAGATGGGGGGCAGAGGGGGACAGAGGGTACAGAGAAGGGCAGAGGGGGGTAGAGTAAGACAGAGAGGGACAGAGGGGGAAGAGAAGGACAAAGGTGGGCAGAGTAAGGCAGAGAGGAGCAGAGAAGAGCAGAGGAGGACAAAGGGGGCAGAGAAGGGCAGTGTGGACAGAGGGAGCAGAGGGGGAAAGAGGGGGGGGTAGAGGGGTAGAGCAGGGCAGAGAGGGACAGAGAGGGAAGAGAAGGGCGGAGGGGGACAAAGGGGAGAGAGAGGGTGCAGAGGACAGGGGGGGACAGAGATGGACAGAGGGGGCAAAGGGGGACAAAGGAGGGCAGAGGAGGACAGAAGGGGCAGAGAACAGCAGGGAGGAACAGAGATGGACAGAGGAGGGCAGAGGGAGACAGAGGTGTTACCTATCAGTGACCATCATTGCTACCTATCAGTCCCGCCTCATCAATGGCCATCAGTCCCGCCTCATCAGTGCAGCCTATCAGTGCCCATCAGTGCTGCCTCATCAACGCACATCAGTGAAGGGAAATTTTTTTATAATAGAAACAAAGAAAAACATTTTTTTTTTTTAAATTTTCACTCTTCTTTTGTTATTATACAAAAAATAGCCCCCCCCCCCCCCACAATTGTCATTCAAAGTACGACAGTGCTGAAAACTGAAAATTGTCCTGGACAGGAAGGGCGGAGGAGTGCCCGGCAGACAAGAGGTTAGGTGAATTCCTGGTGATCCTGCCATGAAGGTCCTCACTCAGGTACTTCCTGCTGTAGAGTGACAACACTGTGTCGGTCTCCCAGCCGTGTTCCCGCGTTGTCACCCTGTCACATGGGCTTTGCTGCTGCGGATGCGGACAGGAAATGAGTGTGACGAGTACAGAGTGGAAGTCGGTCCTCCAGGAGGGTGCAAGGTCCCTAACAAGTAGCTTTTCCTGATGGAAGTGACAGCCGGAGGGAAGAGGAATCCCTGCAAACTGCATGATCTAATCCCTCGGATCCCTCGGAGGGAAGAGGGATCGCTGCAAGCGGCGACCATGATCAATCCAGCGGATCCCTCGGAGAGATGAGGAATCCCTGCAAGTGCCGACCATGATCCAATCCAGCGGATCCCTCGGAGGGAAAAGGAATCCCTGCAAGTGCCGACCATGATCCAATCCAGCGGATCCCTCGGAGGGAAGAGGAATCCCTGCAAGTGCCGACCATGATCCAATCCAGCGGATCCCTCGGAGGGAAGAGGAATCCCTGCAAGCGCCGACCATGATCCAATCCTGGGGATCCCTTGGAGGGAAGAGGAATCCCTGCAAGTGCCGACCATGATCCAATCCTGGGGATCCCTCAGAGGGAAGAGGAATCCCTGCAAGTGCCGACCATGATCCAATCCTGGGGATTCCTCAGAGGGAAGAGGAATCCCTGCAAAAGGCGACCGTGATCCAATCCTGGGGATCCCTCAGAGGGAAGAGGAATCGCTGCAAGTGCCGGCCATGATCCAATCCAGCGGATCCCTCAGAGGGAAAAGGAATCCCTGCAAGTGCTGACCATGATCCAATTCTAGGGATCCCTCGGATGGAAGAGGAATAGCTGCAATTGCCATCCATGATCCAATCCTGGGGATCCCTCGGAGGGAAGAGGAATCGCTGCAAGTGACGACCATGATCCAATCCTGGGGATCCCTTGGAGGGAAGAGGAATCGCTGCAAGTGCCGACCATGATCCAATCCTGGGGATCCCTCAGAGGGAAGAGGAATCGCTGCAAGTGCCGGCCATGATCCAATCCAGTGGATCCCTCAGAGGGAAAAGGAATCCCTGCAAGTGCTGACCATGATCCAATTCTAGGGATCCCTCGGATGGAAGAGGAATAGCTGCAATTGCCATCCATGATCCAATCCTGGGGATCCCTCGGAGGGAAGAGGAATCGCTGCAAGTGACGACCATGATCCAATCCTGGGGATCCCTCGGAGGGAGGAGGAATCGCTGCAAGTGCCGGCCATGATCCAATCCTGGGGATCCCTCAGAGGAAAGAGGAATCCCTGCAAGAGGCGACCATGATCCAATCCTGGGGATTCCTCGGAGGAGAAGAGGAATTGCTGCAAGCGGCGACCATGATCCAATCCTGGGGATCCCTCGGAGGGAAGAAGAATCGCTGCAAGTGCCGACCATGATCCAATCCTGAGGATCCCTCGGAGGGAAGAGGAATCCCTGCAAGAGGCGACTGTGATCCAATCCTGGGGATCCCTCAGAGGGAAGAGGAATTGCTACAAGTGCTGACCATGATCCAATCCTGGGGATCTCTCGGAGGGAAGAGGAATCCCTGCAAGTGCTGACCATGATCCAATCCTGGGGATCCCTCGGAGGGAAGAGGAATCCCTGCAAGTGCTGACCATGATCCAATCCTGGGGATCCCTCGGAGGGAGGAGGAATCGCTGCAAGTGCCGACCATGATCCAATCCTGGGGATCCCTCGGAGGGAAGAGGAATCCCTGCAAGTGCTGACCATGATCCAATTCTCGGGATCCCTCGGAGGGAAGAGGAGTGTGTGGCGGATGCATTCGTGTGAAAGGCGCCGAGGAGCGGCTTCTGCGCTGCACTGCGATTCGATTCTGTGCGGCATGATGAAGGTTTATAAATAGCTCACAGGGGCAATACAACGCATCGAGGGATCGCAGCAATGCTGGCGCTGGCAATCGAATCAATCATCGCTCACAAAGGAGACCCCAAATACAATGACTCCTCATACCCCGATACCACAATAATCTGTATGGAGTCTTCTCACTCCTCGTACCCCGATACCACAATGATCTGTATGGGGTCTCCTCACTCCTTGTACCCCGATACCACAATGATCTGTATGGGGTCTCCTCACTCCTCGTACCATGATATCACAATAGTCTGTATGGGGTCTCCTCACTCCTCATACCCCGATACCACAATGATCTGCTAGGATCTCCTCACTCCTCATACCATGATACCACAATGATCTGTATGGGGTCTCCTCACTCCTCGTAGCCTGATACCACAATAATCAGTATGGGGACTCCTCTGCTCGTACCATGATACCACAAAGATCTGTATGGAGTCTCCTCACTCCTCGTACTATGATACCACAATGATCTGTATGGGGTCTCCTCACTCCTTCTACCCCGATACCACGATGATCTGTATGGGGTCTCTTCACTCCTCCTAGTATGATACCACAATGATCTGTATGGGATCTCCTCACTCCTCTTACCATGATACCACAATGATCTGTATGGGGTCTCCTCACTCCTCGTACCATGATACCACAATAATCAGTATGGGGACTCCTCACTCCTCTTACCATGATACTGCAATGATCTTTATGGAGTCTCCTCACTCCTCGTACCATGATACCACAATGATCTGTATGGGGTCTCCTCACTCCTCGTACCATGATACCACAATGATCTGTATGGGATCTCCTCACTCCTTGTACACCAATACCACAATGATCTGTATGGGATCTCCTCACTCCTCGTACCATGATACCACAATGATCTGTATGAGGTCTCCTCACTCCTCGTACCCTGATACCACAATGATCTATATGGGGTCTCCTCTCCTCGTACCATGATACCGCAATGATCTGTATGGGGTCTCCTCACTCCTCCTACTATGATACCACAATGATCTGTATGGGGTCTCCTCACTCCTCGTACCATGATACCACAATGATCTGTATGGGATCTCCTCACTCCTTGTACCCCAATACCACAATGATCTGTATGGGGTCTCCTCACTCCTCCTACTATGATACCGCAATGATCTGTATGGGATCTCCTCACTCCTCGTACCATGATACCGCAATGATCTGTATGGGATCTTCTGATTCCTCGTACCCCGATACCACAATGATCTGTATGGGGTCTCCTCACTCCTCGTACCCCGATGCCACGATGATCTCTATGGGGTCTCCTCATTCCTCGTACCCCGATACCACAATGATCTGTATGGAGTCTCCTCACTCCTCGTACCCCGATACCACAATGATCTGTATGGAGTCTCCTCACTCCTCGTACCCCGATACCACGATGCTCTGTATTGGGTCTCCTCACTCCTCGTACTATAATATCACAATGATCTGCGTTCCCCCGCTACAACAAACTGTATGGAGCCTGCACACCCCATATAGCGGAGTCTCTGTACAGTTTCTAGTAGTATGAGTATAGCAGAGGCTCCGTACAGTTTCTCGTAGTATGAGTATAGCAGAGGCTCTGTACAGTTTCTTGTAGTATGAGTATAGCGGAGGCTCCGTACAGTTTCTCGTAGTATGAGTATAGCGGAGGCTCCGTACAGTTTCTCGTAGTATGAGTATAGCAGAGGCTACGTACAGTTTCTGGTAGTATGAGTATAGAGGAGGCTCCATACAGTGTCTCGTATTATGAGTATAGCGGAGGCTCTGTACAGTTTCTCGTAGTAGTATGAGTTTAGCGGAGGCTCTGTACAGTCTCTCGTAGTATGAGTATAGCAGAGGCTCCATATAGTTTCTAGTAGTATGAGTATAGAGGAGGCTCCGTACAGTTTCTCAAAGTATGAGTATAGCGGCGGCTCCGTACAGTTTCTCGTAATATGAGTATAGTGGAGGCTCCGTAGAGTTTCTTGTAGTATGAGTATAGAGGAGGCTCCACACAGTTGCTCGTAGTATGAGTATAGAGGAGGCTCCGTACAGTTTCTCGTAGCATGAGTATAAAAGATGCTCCATACAGTTTCTCGCAGTATGAGTATAGAGGAGGCTCCGTACAGTTTCTCGCAGTATGAGTATAGCGGAGGCTCCGTACAGTTTCTTGTAGTATAAGTATAGCGGACGCTCCGTACAGTTTCTCGTATTATGAGTATAGCAGAGGCTCCGTACAGTTTCTCGTAGTATGAGTATAGAGGAGGCTCCGTACAGTTTCTCGTAGCATGAGTATAGCAGAGGCTCCGTACAGCTTCTCGTAGTATGAGAATAAAAGATGCTCCATACAGTTTCTCACAGTATGAGTATAGAGGAGGCTCCGTACAGTTTCTCGCAGTATGAGTATAGCGGAGGCTCCGTACAGTTTCTGGTAGTATGAGTATAGAGGAGGCTCCATACAGTTTCTCAAAGAATGAGTATAGCGGAGGCTCCGTAGAGTTTCTTGTAGTATGAGTATAGGGTCTCCTCTCCTCGTACCATGATACCACAATGATCTGTATGGGGTCTCCTCACTCCTCGTACCCCGATACCACGAGGCTCTGTATTGGGTCTCCTACTACTTGTACTATGATATCACAATGATCTGCGTTCCCCCGCTACAACAAACTGTATGGAGCCTGCACACCCCATATAGCGGAGGCTCCATACAGTTTCTCGTAGTATGAGTATAGAGGAGGCTCCGTACAGTTTCTTGTAGTATGAGTATAGCGGAGGCTCTGTACAGTTTCTCGTAGTATGATTATAGAGGAGGCTCCGTACAGTTTCTCGTAGCATGAGTATAGCGGACACTCCGTACAGTTTCTCGTAGTATGAGTATAGAGGAGGCTCCGTACAGTTTCTTGTAGTATGAGTATAGCGGAGGCTCTGTACAGTTTCTCGTAGTATGAGTATAGCGGAGGCTCCGTACAGTTTCTTGTAGTAAGGTATAGCGGAGGCTCTGTACAGTCTCTCGTAGTATGAGTATAGCAGAGGCTCCGTACAGTTTCTGGTAGTATGAGTATAGAGGAGGCTCCATACAGTGTCTCGTATTATGAGTATAGCAGAGGCTCCGTACAGTTTCTCGTAATATGAGTATAGCGGAGGGCTCCGTACAGTTTCTCGTAATATGAGTATAGAGGAGGCTCCGTAGAGTTTCTCGTAGTATGAGTATAGAGGAGGCTGCGTACAGTTTCTCGTAGTATGAGTATAGCAGAGGCTCCATACAGTTTCTCACAGTATGAGTATAGAGGAGGCTCCATACAGTTTCTCGCAGTATGAGTATAGCGGAGGCTCTGTACAGTTTCTCGTAGTATGAGTATAGAGGAGGCTCCGTACAGTTTCTCACAGTATGAGTATAGAGGAGGCTCCGTACAGTTTCTCGTAGTATAAGTATAGCGGACGCTCTGTACAGTTTCTTGTAGCATGAGTACAGCGGAGGCTCTGTACAGTTTCTTGTAGTATGAGTATAGCAGAGGCTCCGTACAGTTTATGGTAGTATGAGTATAGAGGAGGCTCCATACAGTCTCTCGTATTATGAGTATAGCAGAGGCTCCGTACAGTTTCTCGTAATATGAGTATAGCGGAGGCTCTGTACAGTTTCTCAAGTATGAGTATAACGGCGGCTCCGTACAGTTTCTCGTAATATGAGTATAGAGGAGGCTCCATACAGTTTCTTTTAGTATGAGTATAGAGGAGGCTCCGTACAGTTTCTTGTAGTATGAGTATAGCGGAGGCTCCGTACAGTTTCTTGTAGTATGAGTATAGCGGACGCTCCGTACAGTTTCTTGTAGTATGAGTATAGCGGAGGCTCCATACAGTTTCTGGTAGTATGAGTATAGCAGAGGCTCCGTACAGTCTCTCGTATTATGAGTATAGCAGAGGCTCCGTACAGTTTCTTGTAGCATGAGTATAGCAGAGGCTCCGTACAGTTTCTCGTAGTATGAGAATAAAAGATGCTCCGTACAGTTTCTCGCAGTATGAGTATAGCGGAGGCTCCGTACAGTTTCTCGTAGTATAAGTATAGCGGAGGCTCCGTACAGTTTCTTGTAGTATGAGTACAGCGGAGGCTCCGTACAGTTTCTCGTAGTATGAGTATAGAGGAGGCTTCGTACAATTTCTTGTAGTATGAGTATAGCGGAGGCTCTGTACAGTTTCTCGTAGTATGAGTATAGAGGATTCTCCACACAGTTTCTCGTAGTATGAGTATAGAGGAGGCTCCGTACAGTTTCTCGTAGCATGAGTATAGCAGAGGCTCCGTACAGTTTCTCGTAGTATGAGTACAGTAGAAGCTCCGTACAGTTTCTCATAGTATGAGTACAGTATAAGCTCCGTACAGTTTCTCGTAGTATGAGTACAGTAGAAGCTCCGTACAGTTTCTCGTAGTATGAGTACAGCGGAGGCTCCGTACAGTTTCACGTAATATGAGTACAGTAGAACCTCCGTACAGTTTCTCGTAGTATGAGTACAGTAGAAGCTCCGTACAGTTTCTCGTAGTATGAGTACAGTAGAAGCTCCGTACAGTTTCTCGTAGTATGAGTATAGCGGGGGCTCCGTACAGTTTCTCGTAGTATGAGTATAGCGGAGGCTCCGTACAGTTTCTCATAGTATGAGTATAGTAGAAGCTCCGTACAGTTTCTCGTAGTATGAGTACAGTAGAAGCTCCATACAGTTTCTCGTAGTATGAGTAAAGTAGAAGCTCCGTACAGTTTCTCGCAGTATGAGTACAGTAGAAGCTCCGTACAGTTTCTCGTAGTATGAGTACAGTAGAAGCTCCGTACAGTTTCTCCTAGTATGAGTATAGCGGGGGCTCCGTACAGTTTCTCGTAGTATGAGTACAGTAGAAGCTCTGTACAGTTTCTGGTAGTATGAGTACAGTAGAAGCTCCGTACAGTTTCTCGTAGTATGAGTACAGTAGAAGCTCTGTACAGTTTCTGGTAGTATGAGTACAGTAGAAGCTCCGTACAGTTTCTCGTAGTATGAGTACAGTAGAAGCTCCGTACAGTTTCTCGTAGTATGAGTACAGTAGAAGCTCCGTACAGTTTCTCCTAGTATGAGTATAGCGGGGGGGGCTCCGTACAGTTTCTCGTAGTAGGAGTACAGTAGAAAGCTCCGTACAGTTTCTGGTAGTATGAGTACAGTAGAAGCTCCGTACAGTTTCTCGTAGTATGAGTACAGTAGAAGCTCCGTACAGTTTCTCGTAGTATGAGTACAGTAGAAGCTCCGTACAGTTTCTGGTAGTATGAGTACAGTAGAAGCTCCGTACAGTTTCTCGTAGTATGAGTACAGTAGAAGCTCCGTACAGTTTCTCGTAGTATGAGTACAGTAGAAGCTCTGTACAGTTTCTGGTAGTATGAGTACAGTAGAAGCTTCGTACAGTTTCTCGTAGTATGAGTACAGTAGAAGCTCCGTACAGTTTCTCGTAGTATGAGTACAGTAGAAGCTCCGTACAGTTTCTCGTAGTATGAGTACAGTAGAAGCTCCGTACAGTTTCTCGTAGTATGAGTACAGTAGAAGCTCCGTACAGTTTCTCATAGTATGAGTACAGTAGAAGCTCCGTACAGTTTCTGGTAGGAGTACAGTAGAAGCTCCGTACAGTTTCTCGTAGTAGTATGAGTACAGTAGAAGCTCCGTACAGTTTCTCGTAGTAGGAGTACAGTAGAAGCTCCGTACAGTTTCTCGTAGTAGGAGTACAGTAGAAGCTCCGTACAGTTTCTGGTAGTAGGAGTACAGTAGAAGCTCCGTACAGTTTCTGGTAGTATGAGTACAGTAGAAGCTCCGTACAGTTTCTTGTAGTAGGAGTACAGTAGAAGCTCCGTACAGTTTCTTGTAGTAGGAGTACAGTAGAAGCTCCGTACAGTTTCTCGTAGTATGAGTACAGTAGAAGCTCCGTACAGTTTCTCGTAGTAGGAGTACAGTAGAAGCTCCGTACTGGGCGTTTGTCTGAACTCTGCGACAACAATGAAAGGTTCCGCAGTCCCGTCCCCGACGGCTGTATGTATCTCCTATAAAATTATTAATGTATCTGCGGTTAGATGTATTATTAATCTGCCTCCATTCATTTATTATTTACCTTTTATTCTGAACGCCCGGTAGGACGCCACTTTTGTTCATTTTTTTTTTTCCCTGTGTGTGTTTTAAGTGGCGGCCTCCTCGCTCAGGGAGAGGATGTTCTCTGCGACACCATAGGGAAGAATGGTATTATGTGGCGGTAATAATAGCCGGTCCGGCTCCCCTCGTCGTCTGTTCTCTGACCATAAATAATGCATGAGCCGGCGCGCGGCGCCGCGCGGCCATTGTCCTCTCCTCTGATGCCTCATCAATCTCTTCATTACACCTTCCAGGCTCTGCACTCCCCGTACAGTCACTCCCTAAATGAGATTACGGCAAAAGGTAATCACTTCTTCTTTCCCCAACATTCTAATTTGTTGGGCCGTGGAGGACCCTCAGCGCGCGACGCCGCTTTCATCCCCGCCGCGGCAGGAAACAGTCACACCGCTATGGAACCGGCTGCCGCTTTCATCTGCCTACGGGGCTGATGAGGAAAATAAAGGCCGGGGATGACATTTTGATGTTTTATGTTGCAGGAGAAATACCCGACCGCTTCACCTTTCTTTTTTTTCATGCAGCTGCTCTGGGCAATTTTTAGACTCGTTTTTTGCGGTAAAAATCCATTTTCCATGCATAGCGCTCTGCGATTCGTACAAACGGTCAGCGCCAACGGTTTTCTGAAAAATTTATGGCATCATAAACTTGGAGCATAGATAGAAAGAGAGAGATAGATGATAGAGAGAGATGAGAGAGAGAGATGATAGAGAGAAAGAAAGAGAGAGACGATAGAGAGAGAGATGAGAGAGAGAGGGTGGGCGAGAGAGAGAGAGATGAGAGAGAGAGAGGGGGGGAGAGAAAAGAGAGAGAGAGATGAGAGAGAGAGCGATGATAGAGAGAGAGGGGGGGGAGAGAGAGATGAGAGAGAGGGGGGCGAGAGAGAACGATGAGAGAGATGAGAGAGAGAGAGATGATAGAGAGAGATGAGAGAGAGGGAGAGGGAGGGAGAGGGAGGGAGAGAGAGGGAGAGAGAGAGAGAGATGTTAGCGAGAGGGGGAGGTGAGAGAGAGAGAGGAGAGAGAGAGATGAGAGAGAGATGATAGGGAGAGAGAGAGATGATAGAGAGACGAGAGAGAGGGAGAGAGAGGGAGAGAGGGAGAGATGATAGCGAGAGGGGGGGTGAGAGAGATGGGGGGGAGATGAGAGAGGAGAGAGAGAGGAGAGAGAGATGAGAGAGGGGGGAGAGAGATGATAGAGAGAGAGAGAGAGAGAGAGAGAGGAGAGAGAGAGAGATGAGAGAGAGGGATGAGAGAGAGAGTGGGGGAGAGAGAGATGAGAGAGAGAGGGGGGTGAGAAATATGAGAGGAGAAAGAGAGAGAGAGAGAGAGGGAGATGATAGAGAGGAGGGAGAGAGAGACGATGAGAGAGAGAGGGGGGGATGATAGAGAGAGGGGGTGAATGGATGGATAGAGAGAGATGAGGGAGAGATGAGAGAAGAGAGAGATGAGAGGAGAGAGAGGGATGATAGAGAGAGAGGGGTGGATGGATAGAGAGAGAGAGAGAGAGAGAGAGAGAGAGAGGGATGGATGTGGGGCATCCTAAAATGGAAGGTGGAGGAGCACAAGGTCTCTAACATCCACCAGCTCCGTGATGACATCATGGAGGAGGTGAAGAGGACTCCAGTGGCAACCTGTGAAGCTCTGGTGACCTCCATACCCAAGAGGGTTAAGGCAGTGCTGGAAAATAATGGCGCCCACACAGAATATTGACACTTTGGGCCCAATTTGGACCTTGTCACTTAGGGGTGGAGTCACTTTTGTTGCCAGCGGTTTAGACATTAATGGCGGAGTGTTGAGTTATTCTGAGGGGACAGCAAATTTCCATGTTATACAATCTGTACACTGACTACGTCACATTGTAGCAAAGTGTCATTTCTTCAGTGTTGTCACATGAAAAGAGAGAATCAAATATTTACAAACATGTGAGGGGGGAGGGGGGAATCACTTCTGGGAGATACTGTATATATAATATATATATATACACAGGGGCGGACTGACAACTCATGGGGCCCCCGGGCAATAGGGGATCACGGGGCCCCTGTGTCCTTGCCCACACTCAAAAAAGCCTATGAAAAAGGTACCAGGGGCATCTCATGGGGCCCCTACTGACCCCGGGCCCTTGGGCAGTGCCCGAGTGCTCGAATGGTCAGAGTCTGCCCCTATATATATATCCATATATATATAAATATATATACATTGTATACAGTCCGGGGAGGGGGGGGACTCACTTCTGGGAGATACTGTATATATATATATACATTGTATACAGTCCGGGGGAGGGGGGACTCACTTCTGGGGGATACTATATATATATATATTATACATTGTATACAGTCCGGGGGAGGGGGGACTCACTTCTGGGGGATACTCTATATATATATATATATACATTGTATACAGTCTGGGGGAGGGGGGACTCACTTCTGGGAGATACTGTATATATATATACATTGTATACAGTCCGGGGGAGGGGGGACTCACTTCTGGGAGATACTGTATATATATATACATTGTATACAGTCCGGGGGAGGGGGGGACTCACTCTGGGGGATACTGTATATATATATATACATTGTATACAGTCCGGGGGGAGGGGGGACTCACTTCTGGGGGATACTGTATATATATATATATATACATTGTATACAGTCCGGGGGAGGGGGGGGGACTCACTTCTGGGAGATACTCTAATATATATATATATACATTGTATACAGTCCGGGGGAGGGGGGACTCACTTCTGGGGGATACTGTATATATATATATATACATTGTATACAGTCCGGGGGAGGGGGGACTCACTTCTGGGAGATACTAATTATATATATATATATACATTGTATACAGTCCGGGGGAGGGGGGACTCACTTCTGGGAGATACTGTATATATATATATATACATTGTATACAGTCCGGGGGAGGGGGGGCTCACTTCTGGGGGATACTGTATATATATATATACATTGTATACAGTCCGGGGGAGGGGGGGGACTCACTTCTGGGGGATACTGTATATATATATATACATTGTATACAGTCCGGGGAGGGGGGGACTCACTTCTGAGGGATACTGTAAACAGACAGCAAACATGACATGTCTAAAAAATGAAGTGCTCCCATGATATCGCAAGAAGCCGTGCTACCCAAAATCTCGATAGGCGACCCTTTAAAAACTGCTTATCACTTTCATGTTAGAATGATAGCCCTAGAATTATTGACCTACTGAAGAAGTCCCAATTGATGGACGCAACGCGTATGGGGCACAGCTTAGTGCCAATGGCGTCATTGCTCATTTTTGGCTTTAAAATTACTTAAAACCCTCAAGACATTATATATTTGAGGCCATGTAGTGTAAAAAAAAACTATTGGTTGCATTTTTTTTTTATGTTGCACAATATTTCTGCAACTGTTTATCAAATGTATATTTTCAGGAAAAAAACGTACTATATTATATATTATATGTTATATATATATATATATATATATATATATATATAATTTTTTTTATATATACTGTATATATATTATATATATATATATAAATAAAAATAACATTTTAGAGCAAACACACACAAAACAATAATGTTGGTATACCCTGCGCTATGGGTTTTTATTCTATATAATTGCAGCAGCGGCCCTGCCCCCTCAGGCGATACTCCATGTAAACCAGTATTATGGGTACTTTGCTACTTGTACAGATGGATACACCTCTGTGCCCCATTAATGAACTATACAATTCTGCGCAATCAATACGGTAGTACGGAAACCGGCAAACCGGATTTAACGAAAGCTCTTCCCAACGCGTTTCGTCATCTCGATGTCAACAGGAGTTAAACATATTGTATTTTAATATTGAACGTCTTTATGAATTAAGAAGCTCACGGAAACTCTTTATGAGCCCTTTATTGAACTTTTAAAAATAATATTAGCTCGTAGCACCTTTTGTATCGATTTGCGCGGTTTTATTGAAACGCAGTATTTTTTCAATTGCACAGAATTGTATCGTTTATTTAGTGGTTGCAGAGGTGTGCTCATATACATAAGCAGCGCTTCACCCATAATACTGGTTTAGACACACAATATAAAAACCTATTTTTTTTTTTTTAATAAAAAAAAATAAAAGACGAATTTGCGTGGAGGCAATAGATACCAAACATGTCAAGTCTTAAAATCGCATGCTCCCGAGATATCGGAAGAAATGGTGACACCCAAAAATCTCCATGGGTGACCTTTTAAAAGACTTTACTGCGAATCCGTTTATAATTCACCTTGAAGGACGGCCATAGAATTATTGTTCTCACTCGCGGTGATCTTCGCCGCGATATTTCACGTGTGGTGCATCGCGTTCGCATTTGCAGGGCAATAGAGATTACATTCATTTTTGGTTGTAAATAAAAAGGCATAAAAAAAATCATTTATTATGTTACCTTTTTTTTTTTATGCCTTTTTAATTTTTTTCTGTCAGAATCATTGTTCTCACTCCAGCATTTGCAGTGATAGTTCACACGTGTGGCGTAATCACTGTTTATATGTGCATGCTGGACCTACACGCATGTTTGTGTTTGTGTGGATGTACAGGAGGACGGGGTGTTTTTTTTAGATTTTTAGTCATTTTTTATTAACCTAATTTGCATTCTTTTTTTTTTAATCTTTTTTTAAAATTTAACTTTATTGCTATCACAACGGAGGGGGGGGGGGGGGGCAGGTGACAGCAGTGCCGGGACAAGGTCATCTAGAGGCCAAGGTGCACATGCCAAACTGCGCCCCATCCCCTCTTCCAACACAAATACCTCCAAATCCCCCCTCCTAGCACAAATCCTGTTCCCCCATCCCCCTCTCCAACAGAAATCACTTAACCCCCCCCCCCTCCTAGCACAAATCTCTTCCCCCATCCCCCTCCCAACACAAATCCCTTCAAATTCCCCCTCCTAGCACAAATCCTGTTACCCCCATCCCCCCTTCCAACAAAAATCCCTCCTCCTAGCACAAATCCCCCTTCCAACACAAATCCCTCCTCCTTGCTCAAATCCTCCTGCCCCATCCTCTCTTCCAACAAAAATCCCTCCTCGTAGCACAAATCTTCTTCCCCCATCCCCACTTCCAACGCAAATCCCTTCAAATCTCCCCTCTTAGCACAAATTTTCTTCCGCCATTCCCCCTTTCAACACAAATCCCTCCAAATCCCCCCTCCTAGCTCAAATCCTCCTCCCCCATCCCCACTTCCAACAAAAAAAAATCCCTCCTCCTAGCACAAATCCCCTTCCCCAATCCCCCCTTCCAACACAAATCCCTCCTCCTTGCACAAATCCTCCTGCCCCATCCTCTCTTCCAACAAAAATCCCTCCTCCCTTCAAATCTCCCCTCTTAGCACAAATCTTCCCCCATCCCCCCTTTCAACACAAATCCCTCCTCCTAGCACAAATCCTGTTCCCCCATCCCCCTTTCAACACAAATCCCTCCAAATCCCCCCTCCTAGCTCAAATCCTCCTCCCCCATCCCCACTTTCCAACACAAATTCCTTCAAATCTCCCCTCTTAGCACAAATCCTCTTCCCCATCTCCCTTTTCAACACAAATCCCTCCAAATTCCCCCTCCGAGAGCAAATCCTCTTTCCCAATCCCTCCTTCCAACACAAATCCCTCCAAATCCCCCCTCCTAGCATAAATACCCTTCCCCCATCCCCCCTTCCAACAAAAATTACTTTAAAACCCCCCTCCTAGCACAAATCCCCTTCCCCCATCCCCCCCCCCCATCTAACACAAATCACTTCAAATCCCCCCTCCTAGCAAAAATCCTCCTCCCCCATCCCAGCCTTCCAACACAAATCCCTCAAAACACCCCCTCCTAGCACAAATCACCTTCCCCTATCCCCGCTTCCAACACAAATCCCTCCAAATCCTCCCTTCAGCACAAATCCTCTTCCCCCATCCCCACTTCCAACACAAATCCCTCCAAATCCCCCCTCCTAGCACAAATCCTCCTTCCCCATCCCCCTTCCAACACAAATTTCTCCAAATCCCCCCTCATGGTGCAAATCTCTTCCCCCATCCCCCCTTCCCAAACAAATCCCTCTCGAAATCCTCCCCCTCCCAGCACAAATCCTCCTCCCCCATCCCAACACAAATCCCTCAAAATCCCCCCTCCTAGCACAAATCCACCTCTCCCCATCCCCCTTCCAACACAAATCCCCCCTCCTAGCACAAATCCTCCTCCCCATCCCCCTTCTAACACAAGTCCCTTCAAATCCCCCCTCCTAGCACAAATCCTGTTTCCCCATCCCCCTTTCCAACACAAATCACTTAAAATTCCCCCCCCTAGCACAAATCTCTTCCTCCATCCCCCCTTCCAACACAAATCCCTCCAAATCCTCCCTCCCAACACAAATCCTCCTCCCCCATCACCCCTCCTAACACAAATGCAGATGGCGCTTGAATAGCTGCTTCCGGCGCTCCCGGATTTATGCAGTGCGGAGGAGATCAAGGAACGCCTATGCGAATATAGCGCATCTCGGCCACTAGATGGAGCCAACGATCATAGAAAATAAACTCATCAGACAAAATACAGGATTACTGTCAGCCGAACGATTCCTCCAGACGTTCGCACAGCAATACCTCGAATGATGGTTTCAACGTTTGTAACCCCTTTTAGGGCTTTTGAGTTATAGAAGGTCAAAAATCATCCGTAGATTGTCAGCTTGTCTGCCAAGCCGCCTACAAGCAACACAGCGCCGGCTCAATATCAGTGACTATCGTTTTCGCCCCGGAGTACCCTTAATTACCGCTGCAGCGGCGAGTCGCGGGGAATATGCGGCGGTGTTAGCGTGGCAAATTGCCATCAAGATTAATGACACGGGAACGCCGCGATTGGGTCCTTAGAACCGCGTTTGATTAATCGGTCCGGGCTTGTCCCCTTTTTTTTTTTTTTTTTTTTTTTTTTGCCCCTCCTGAACACATTTCTTGCGGCAGATGGTTCGTTAAATCGGAATTTACATTTTTATGTACGTGAATTTATACATTATTGCTGCATGTCATCTCCCAGCGCTGCCAGGGGTTATACATCACGCCGCAGCTTTGCTGTAAGTCAGCACATTGTCAGCTCACAACGCCGCGATATTTGTATATTGAACTGTCGGGGGAGGGGAGGTGGGGGTCATATTGTGTGATGGTGTATAGATGTGAGGAATGGCGGGGGAATGACTTTCCTGATTCTCCTTGTCACTCCCGGAGATAGAACAAAAGATAGGATTTTGGCTCTTGTGGGCCCCTGGACAGTGCTCCTTACTGGGGCCCCCCTGTGAGAACTCCCCACCATAGCGCCCCCTATGCATCGTTAGTTACCTATTTTCTTTTCTGTTTCCAAATCACTTCACTGATCATGCTCTAATTTTTTCCCGTTTTGTAAAAATCCAATAAAGCCGGATTTCACGGAGCTCCTCACAGGGTGACTGGGAATGTACTTCCTAAATCACTTCCATATCGTGATGAAGCTGAAAGATGGATGCAGCAGTTGTCTAGTTCTAGGAGGGCGTCTATGGACATCCTCCCAGAACCCCGCCCCCCTGCGAGCCACCGGCGTGAGCATCGGGCACGCTCTGTAATCACTTGGTCCTTCACACACAGCTGATCAATGATCGGGGTAAAGGGCCAATCACATCGGCCCTTTACCATGTGATCAGCTGTGTACAATCACAGCCGATCACATGTAAACGTTCTTGCCGGTTATTGGCAGTCCTTTCCTCATTCGCTGTGTCCGTGTGAGGAAAGGAAAGCCAATAACTGGCAAGGATATCAGTGCATGGTTTACACTGATCATCAATGTCTTGATTATCAGTGCAGCCCCATCAGTGCCAATCAGTGCCTATCAGTACAGCTTATAGATGCCTCCTCTTCAGTGCAGATTATCCACACCCATCAGTGCTCCCTCATCAGTGCCAATCAATGCAGCTTATCAGTGGTCATCAATGCCTGCCCATCAGTGTATCTTATCAGTGCCCATTAGTGTAGCTTATCCATACCCATCAGTGCTGCCTCATCAGTGCCCATCAGTGCAGCTTATCAGTGGCCATCAGTGCCTCCTCATCGGTGTCCATCAGTGCATCTTATCAGTGACCATCAGTGCAGCCTCATTAGTGCTCATCAGTACCCATCAGTGCCCATTAGGGCAGCCTCATCCGTGCCCATCAGTGTAGCCTCACCAGTCCCCATCAGTGCAGCCTCATCAGTGCCCATCATTACAGTCTCATTAGTGCCCATCACTACCCATCAATGCCCAGTAGGGCAGCCTCATTAGTGCCCATCAGTGCAGCCTCATCAGTGCCCATCATTGCAGCCTCATTAGTGCCCATCAGCCCAACTTATCCATACCCATCAGTGCTGCCTCATCAGTGCCCATCAGTGCAGCTTATCAGTGGTCATCAGTGCCTCCCCATCAGTGCATCTTATCAGGGGCTGTCAGTGCTGCCTCATCAGTGACCATCAGTGCCATCTCATCAGTGCAGCCTCATTAGTGCTCATCAGTACCCATCAGTGCCCATTAGGGCGGCCTCATTAGTGCCCATCAGTGTAGCCTCACCAGTCCCCATCAGTGCAGCCTCATCAGTGCCCATCATAGCAGCCTCATTAGTGCCCATCAGCACCCATCAATGCCCATTAGGGCAGCCTCATTAGTACCCATCAGTGCACCCTCATTAGTGCCCATCAGTACCCATCAATGCCCAGTAGGGCAGCCTCATTAGTGCCCATCAGTACAGCCTCATCAGTGCCCATCATTGCAGCCTCATTAGTGCCCATCAGTACCCATCAATGCCCATTAGGGCACCTCATTAGTGCCCATCAGGGCAGCCTCATTAGTGCCCATCAGGGCAGCCTCATTAGTGTCCATCAGTGCTGCCCCTTCAGTGCACATCAGTGAGAAAGAAAAATTACTTCTTTGCAATATTTTATAACAGAAACATATTTTTTAGCAAAAAATAAACCCCCCAGTGGTGATTAAATACCACCAAAAGAAAGCTCTATCTGTCTAAAAAAAAAAAAAGATAAAAATTTCATATGGGTACAGTGTTGCACGACCGCGCAATTGTCATTCAAATTGCGACAGCACTGAAAGCTGAAAATTGGCCTGGGCAGGAAGGGGTGGAAGTGCCCGGTAAGAAAGGGTTAATCCTTGCTATAGCACTTCCTGTATCACCAGTCCCATTCGAACTTCCAAGGCAGGCTGGGAGAACATCTCAGCGGCAAAATGTGTTGCCATCGGGCATTCTGCTGGACAGCAAGGAAGCGGCAGTGGGCATGTCTAGGAACAGCTGTACTACCTTACAAACAGGGGTTCCCAGGTCACCAGATAAGATAACTGACCGGGTGGGCGGGGGGGGGGGGATTAGGGAGGACAAGAGCACTGCAGCTTCATTTGAATAGAAAACAGAAGCCTCGAAAAGCCAGAAAGGCATCCTGCAAGACAGCAAGGAGGCGGCAGTGGGCGTGTCTAGGAACAGCTGTACAGACAGGGGTTCCCAGGTCACCAGATCGCTGACCGCGGGGAGTAGGGAGGACGACAGAAGCACTGCAGCTCCGTTTGAATACACTTAATCCCCCCAGTGTCTACTATGTGTATTTCCTATGACTGTCACCGCCATCTACTGGCCATAGTGAGGAATTATGTGTCATGTTGGGTATGTTGGATATCTATTTACTCGACGCGACCAGTAAAAACTGTAGGTTGTTTGCGCTAAAACTCATTTCAGCTAACTTTTTTTTTCTGCAAATATGCATTTGATAAACAGGAGAACAAATATTGTGCAACATAAAAAATTGCAGCTGCCAGCATTTTATTGTCCAGGGTCTTTGCCATCAGAAAATATACAATTGTTTGGGGTCGGGGGGGGGTGGGGAGGTAAGGTCATTTTTTTTTTTAGCAAAAATGCAGATTTTAACGTGTGCGAAAAAATGAAAATGTTCCCCTAGTAGAGAAATGGTTAAAGCTGAATTTTAGTACATATGGGGAGAAAAGAGTGACGCACTCCGAGGAAACAGCCCAATTGTCTGGAAAGTGAAAGCGGCATCAGCCTGGCGCCTCCCAGGCCACGCCCTCTGATGCATTTCACCCCGCCTACAGGTCTTCTGATGATAAAGCCCTGTGGATGGGGTGAAATGCGTCATCTATGATAAAGCCCTGTGGATGGGGTGAAATGCGTCATCAATGGTAAATCCCTGTGGATGGGGCGAAATGCGTCATCTATGATAAAGCCCTGTGGATGGGGTGAAATGCGTCATCTATGATACAGCCCTGTGGATGGGGTGAAATGCGTCATCTACAATAAAGCCCTGTGGATGGGGTGAAATGCGTCATCTATGATAAAGCCCTGTGGATGGGGTGAAATGCGTCATCTATGATACAGCCCTGTGGACGGGGTGAAATGCGTCATCTATGACACAGCCCTGTGGATGGGGTGAAATGCGTCCTCTATGATACAGCCCTGTGGATGGGGTGAAATGCGTCATCTTTGACACAGCCCTCTGGATGGGGTGAAATGCATCAGCATGTGGCCTTGGAGAAGATAGACTGAAGCCTCGTACGGACCTGACAGCGGGGCGTTTTACACACAATCCAGTGACCGGAGTTGTGTCTAAAGCTGACAGGCGGACTCAACGGTGCTGCTGCCCGATTGCCTCCACGCCCCCCCCCCCGGTAATGTGCCCCCCCCCCTGCACGTGCACTGTAAGCGGGTGGAGGGGAGAGAGGAGAGCAGGCGCACGTGTATGACGTCACTTTCCCCGGCTAGCACAGCTGAAAAGCAAGGTATCGCAATGTGATCCTGAACTATACCAGATCACGTGTTCAACATGTTTTCAACATGGGGGGGTGCTTTTGGGCAGTGGGATCCCCCCCCCAAAGCACCTTGTCCCCATGTTGATGGGGACAAGGGCCTCTTCCCCACAACCGTGGCCGGTGGTTGTGGGAGTCTGCGGGTGGGGGGCTTATCGGAGTCTGGAGTCTTTGACAAGGGGGCCCCCAGATCCCCCCCCCCCCATGGGAATGAGTATGGGGTATATGGCACTGCTACCCATTCACAAAAAAAAAAGTGTAGTGAAAAAAAGACAGGAGACAGTCCTTGACAAGTCCTTTATGACCCGATGCTACCGCCGACCCAAAAAAAGACAAAAATGCTTCGCTCTCACCGCTGGCACCCAGCCGACTGACAGCTCCGCCGGGATGACAGTTCTTAAATACTGTGATGACGTTGCAAGGGGGCGGGGTCACCCCGCCCCCTTGTGATGTCATCATGTGTTGTGATGGGCAAAAGCATTGCACTTGACCTGTGGTCATCCCCCTCCTGAACCATACCGGGCCACATGCCTTCAACATGGGGAGGTGCTTTGGGGCAGGGGGGTTTCCCCCCCAAAGCACCTTGTCCCCATGTTGATGGGGACGAGGGCCTCTTCCTCATAACTATGGACGGTGACTGTGGGGGGCTGCGGGCAGGCCCCCAGACCCCGCCCCTCCCCATGTGAATGAGTATGGGGTACATGGTATTGCTACCCATTCACAAAAAAAAGAGTAGTGTAAAAAGTGACAGAAGACAGTCCTTGACACAAAAAGCAAAAATAAAAACAATGTCCCCCAAAGTAGAAGCAATGTCAGTCACGATGCCCGCCGCCACCGCCAACCCGAAAAAAACAAAAAACGCTCCGCTCACGACGCTGGCTCCGGCCGTCTAACAGCTGCGTCGAGATGACAGTTCAAATAATGTGATGTCACAAGAGGGCGGGGTCACCCCGCGCCCTTGTGACGTCATCATACGCTGTGATGGGCCAAAACATTGCACCTGACCTGTGTCAGCCCCCTCCTGAACCATACCGGGCCACATGCCCTCAACACGGGTGGGGTGCTTTAGGGCAGAGGGATCCCCCCCAAAGCACCGACATCACCGCCGACTCGAAAAAAGACAAAAGCGTTCCGCTCTCGATGCTGACTCCGGCCGGCTGACAGTTGCGCCGGGATGACAGTTCAAATACTGTGACATCACAAGAGGGCGGGGTCACCCCGCCCCCCTTGTGATGTCATCATACGCTGTAATGGGCCAAAGCATTGCACCTGACCTGTGGTCAGCCCCCTCCTGATCCATACCGGACCACGTGCCCTCAACATGGGAGAGGGATCCCCCCCCAAAGCACCGACGTCACAGCTGACCCAAAAAAAGACAAAAATGCTCCTCTCTCTACGCCGGCTCCCCGTGTCTGACAGCTGCGCTGGGATGACAGTTCAAATACTGTGATGACATCACAAGAGGGTGCGATCAGCCCACTCCCTTGTGACGTCACCACGTGCTGTGATGGGCCAAAGCATTGCACCTGACCTGTGGTCAACCCCCTCCTGAACCATACCAGGCTGCATGCCCTCAACATGGGGAGGGGTGTGCTTTGAGGCAGAGGTATTCCCCCTCCCCAAAGCGCCGACATCACCACCGACCTGAAAAAAGACAAAACCGCTCCGCTCTCGACGCCGGCTCCCGATGTCTGACAGCTGCGCCGGGATGACAGTTCAGATACTGTGATGACTTCACAAGAGGGCGGGGTCGCCTCGTCCCCTTGTGACGTCATCATACGCTGTAATCGGCCAAAGCATTGCACCTGACCTGTGGTCAGCCCCCTCCTGATGCATAGGGGGCCACATGCCCTCAATATGGGAGAGGGGATCCCCCCCCCAAAGCACCGACGTCACCACCGACCCAAAAAAAGACAAAAACGCTCCTCTCTGCCGATGTCTGAGATGACAGATCAAATACTGTGATGACGTCACAAGAGGGTGGGATCAGCCCACTCCCTTGTGACGTCAAAACGCGCTGTGATGGGTCAAAGCATTGCTTTGGCCAATCACAATGCACTGTCAGGGCGCAGCAGGCAGAAAAGCCCTTACCGTTCGTGTATTCGCCAAACACACGAATAATCGCTGTTGGAGTCGAACACCAAGCCTAAGCCCCCCCCCCCCCCCCCCCCCCCCGGTCGCATCAAGCCCGACTTTGTAATCATGAGACTTACAGTGAAGTCGGGGGACTTTTTCGATTTCAGGTGCGAATTGCGAGACATCGGACACAGACGTCAAATCGCACCAAAAGTAGCGAATGGACTGCTTTAGAAATTGGTGCGGCTCCGACCTGAACCGCGTCGATATGACCGCTCCAATGGTGGACAATGGGGTGTGGCTTGGCATACATGCAAGTCGCACCCACAGCGACCGGGGTGTAACACGATGAGCCAGCTGCAATCACCGGCAGTAGCGGCAACTACTACAGTTTGCAGGTTCCCCGGGTTCCCTCAGGTAGGGAACATGGATCCACACATTGGCCTCACATTGGACCAAGCTGGCCGGATGTAACCCTGCAACCATTTCCCAACCTGCAACTGGTTTTCAGTGGAATTGCCTTCCTCAACGTCCTCCCGCCATTTCCACATAAATTGAGCTCGCCGCGTCTTCGCCCCTCCAATCAATGAACAGAAGACATCAATCACTCTGCGGCGTGACCTCCGAAAAAGAGCGAATATTGGAAAGCTTTTGCTGGCGGAGCGCCTCCCCGAATTTCCTGTCATCTTCTTCTCTCTGGCCGCATTCCAGGCCTAGCGAACCACATAAATAAAAAAAAAAAACAACAGCCGCGTCCTGGAAAAAAAAGAGCGAATCCGAACCAAATCTGCGTCAAGTACCCGCCCGTGTAACTGATTTCGCCGTCCAACAGCCGACCTGTGAATACCGCGCGGTGGCCCGCCAGCTGTTGATCGGTCTCGCTGCCAGCGGCATGTTGAGGATCGCTGCGAACGTGCCAAGAAGGAGAATCGAGCAGCCTCAAGCCGTCCCCTCCCCCCCCTTCCCATGGCGGCGGCGGCGGGCTCCGCACGCGTACAATCGTCCCATCTCCTGGGACGTCTGATAAAAACATCAGATTAGTTTATCATGTCAACCTTTTTTTTTTTCCAAGGCGGAAACCGCCTCCCGCCCCTCGCGAGGTAAACAGACGCCTTTGTAGCCTTTTTTTGTTTATTTAGCGTCTGAAAATAGAAGCGGGGGGGGGGAAGGGATTGGTGAAATTTCGAGGACGCTTTTCCTCCTTCTTTTGTGTCAAAATATTTTTTTGCTGTGTGTGTTGTGAGCGCGTTGTTTAGCGATCTTGCTAAAAGCATTGAGATAAAAAAATTCTGTGACCTCCCGGCGATGCAGAAAGCGGCAGCGGCGACCTTTCCTGCGTCTCCGGAATCAACTTTATTTATTATGAATTTAAAAGAAAAAATGATGTGATGGGGGACCTCTGATGTAATGTGAGACCTCTGATGTGATGGGGGGACCTCTGATGTGATGGGGGGGACCTCTGATGTGATGGGGGAACCTCTGATGTGATGGGGGGGACCTCTGATGTGATGGGGGGACCTCTGATGTGATGGGGGGGACCTCTGATGTGATGGGGGAACCTCTGATGTTATGGGGGAACCTCTGATGTGATGGAGGACCTCTGATGTGATGGGAGAACCCCTTATGTGATGGGGGGACCTCTGATGTAATGGGATACCTCTGATGTGATGGGGGAACCTCTGATGTGATGGGGGAACCTCTGATGTGATGGGGGGACCTCTGATGTGATCGGGAACCTTTGATGTGATGGGGGAACCTCTGATGTGATCGGGAACCTGATGTGATGGGGGACCTCTGATGTGATGGGGGGACCTCTGATGTGATGGGGGGACCTCTGATGTAATGGGGGGACCTCTGATGTAATGGGAGACCTCTGATGTGATGGAGGACCTCTGATGTGATGGGGGAACCTCTGATGTGATGGGGGAACCTCTGATGTGATCGGGAACCTCTGATGTGATGGGGGGACCTCTGATGTGATCGGGAACCTCTGATGTGATGGAGGAACCTCTGATGTGATCGGGAACCTCTGATGTGATCAGGAACCTCTGATGTGATGGGGGAGCCTCTGATGTGATGGGGGATCTCTGATGTAATGGGGGAACCTCTGATGTGATGGGGGATCTCTGATGTGATGGGGGATCTCTGATGTGATCGGGAACCTCTGATGAGATGGGGATCCTCTGATGTGATCAGAAACCTCTGATGTGATGGGGATCCTCTGATGTGATCAGGAACCTCTGATGTGATGGGGGGACCACTGATGTGATGGAGGACCTCTGATGTGATGGGGGACCTCTGATGTGATGGGGGATCTCTGATCTGATGGAGGACCTCTGATGTGATCGGGAACCTCTGATGTGATGAGGGATCTCTAATGTGATGGGGGAACCTCTGATGTGATGGGGGATCTCTGATCTGATGGAGAACCCCAGATGTGATCGAGAACCTCTGATGTGATCGGGAACCTCTGATGTGATCGGGAACCTCTGATGTGATGAGGTATCTCTGATGTGATGGGGGAACCTCTGATGTGATGGGGATCCTCTGATGTGATCAGGAACCTCTGATGTAATGGGGATCCTCTGATGTGATCAGGAAACTCTGATGTGATGGGGGACCTCTGATGTGATGGGGGACCTCTGATGTGATCGAGAACCTCTGATGTGATGGGGGGAGTTCTGATGTGATGGGGATCCTCTGATGTGATCAGTAACCTCTGATGTGATGGGGGACCTCTGATGTAATGGAGGACCTCTCATGTGATGGAGGACCTCTGATGTGATCGAGAACCTCTGATGTGATGGGGGAACCTCTGATGTGATGGAGGACCTCTGATGTAATCGAGAACCTCTGATGTGATGGGGGATCTCTTATGTGATAGGGATCTCTGATGTGATGGAGGATCTCTGATGTGATGGAGGATCTCTGATGTGATGGGGGACCTCTGATGTGATGGGAGACCTCTGATGTGATGGGAGACCTCTGATGTGATGGGGGATCTCTGATGTGATGGGGGACCTCTGATGTGCTGGAGGACCTCTGATGTGATCTAGAACCTCTGATGTGATGGGGGATCCTCTGATGTGTTAGGGCAGTGGTCGGCAAGCCGCGGCTCGCGAGCCACATGCGGCTCTTTGCAAGCTTAAATGCGGCTCTTCTGTGTGCCGGGCGCCCGCTCCCCTCCCTCCTCTCCCTCCTCTCCCTCCCCTCCCTCCTCTCGGACGGGCGTGTGCCGGACGGCCGCCCCCTCACCTCCCCTCCCCTCCCTCCTCTCGGACGGCCGCCCGCTCCCCTCCCTCCTCTCGGGCGGCCGCCCCAAAAGTCAGGACTCTGCAGCTGTCAGGATGTAGGCGGGGCAGCCAGGATGTAGGCGGGGCAGCGTGACGAACTCCTCTCCTCTCACAGTCCGCCCTGAAGACCAGAACGGCGCGGGAAGCACGGCGAGAGGAACGCGCGGAGCAAAGGTAAGTGAATTGACACAGGGGGGACTTACTATATGGGGGATGAATTACTATATGGGGGACTTACTATATGGGGGATGAA
>CATNWA010014572.1:0-100000 GCA_951230385.1 Staurois parvus | reverse complement strand
AAGTCCTAGGGGAGATCCTCAGCTACCTCCATCCCAAATCTCAGGCACTTGGGAGCTTGGTTCGAGACTGGGCTGTTATGCCCATGGGGTGGAAGGTCTGCCTGATCACGTGACCACCATGATTGGCTGTCACAGTGGTTACATGGTCAGGAGCCAGTTCCGCTGGCACCTGATCATTAGTAGAAAGAGGGAGCTGTCCCTGACAGCTCAGTCACTCTGCTGAGAGCATGCAAAAGCATTCTCTCCTGTCCTTGCAGTCAGCTTCCGTATCCAAGATGGCAGGACTGGTGACCTGCAGCGGAAAGAAGACAGCGCTGGACACAAGGTACTGTAAGTATCTGATTAAAAATCAAGCTGAAGTTCCTCTTCCACTAGAGCTTTACTGTCAGAGCTTCGTTTGAGCTAGGGACCCCAAACTTGGAGGAGCCATAGAGAAGATCCTCGGCTACCTCCAATCCAAATCTCAGGCCCCTGGGACCTGCGGTTCGGGACTGGGCTGTTATACCCATGGGGTGGGAAGGTCTGCCTGATCATGTGACCACCATGATTTGCTGTCACAGTGGTTGCATGGTCGGGAGCCGGTTCCGCTGGCACCTGATCATTAGTAGAGAGCGGGAGCTGTAAGTATCCACTAGAGATTTACTGTCAGGGCTTCATTTGAGCTAGGAACCCCAAACTTGGAGGAGACCTAGGGGAGATCCTCGGTTACCTCCTACCCAAATCTCATGCCCCTGGAACCAGTGGATTGGGACTGGACTGTTATGCCCATGGGGTGGGAAGGTCTGCCTGATCATGTGACCACCATGATTTGCTGTCACAGTGGTTGCATTGTCGGGAGCCGGTTCCGCTGGCACCTGATCATTAGTTGAGAGCGGGAGCTGTAAGTATCCACTAGAGCTTTACTGTCAGGGCTTCATTTGAGTTAGGAACCCCAAACTTGGAGAAGTCCTAGGGGAGATCCTCAGCTACCTCCAACCCAATTCTCAGGCACTTGGGAGCTTGGTTCAAGACTGGGGTGTTATGCCCATGGGGTGGGAAGGTCTGCCTGATCACGTGACCACCATGATTGGCTGTCACAGTGGTTACATGGTCAGGAGCCAGTTCCGCTGGCACCTGATCATTAGTAGAGAGAGGGAGCTGTCCCTGACAGCTCAGTCACTCTGCTGAGAGCATGCAAAGAGCATTCTCTCCTGTCCCGGCAGTCAGCTTCTGTATCCAAGATGGCGGGGCTGGTGACCTGCAGCGGAAAGAAGACAGCGCCGGACACAAGGAACTGTAAGTATCTGATTAAAAATCAAGCTGAAGTTCCTCTTCCACTAGAGCTTTACTGTCAGAGCTTCGTTTGAGCTAGGGACCCCAAACTTGGAGGGCCCCTAGAGAAGATCCTAGGCTACTTCCAAACCCAATCTCAGGCCCCTGGGACCTGCGTTTCGGGACTGGGCTGTTATGCCCATGGGTGGGAAGGTCTGCCTGATCATGTGACCACCATGATTGGCTGTCACAGTGGTTATATGGTCGGGAGTGGGTTCCACTGGCACCTGATCATTAGTAGAGAGTGGGAGCTGTAAGTATACACTAGAGCTTTACTGTCAGGGCTTTGTTTGAGCTAGGGACCCCAAACTTGGAGGAGCCCTAGCGGAGATCCTCGGCTACCTCCAACCTAAATCTCAGGCCCCTGGGACTTGCGGTTTGGGACTGGGCTGTTATGCCCATGGGGTGGGAAGGTCTGCCTGATCATGTGACCACCATGATTGGCTGTGACAGTGGTTACATGGTTGGGAGCCGGTTCCGCTGGCACCTGATCATTAGTAGAGAGCGGGATCTGTAAGTATCCACTAGATCTTTACTGTCCAGGCTTTGTTTGAGCTAGGAGACCCAAACTTGGAGAAGTCCTAGGGGAGATCCTCAGCTACCACCTGATCATTAGTAGAGAGTGGGAGCTGTCCCTGACAGCTTGGTCACTCTGCTGAGAGCATGCAATAAGCACTGGCTCAGCATGCAAAGAGCAGCACTCTCTCCTGCCCTGGCAGTTCCACTATCCAAGATGGCGGGGTTGGCGACCTGCAGCGGAAAGGACACTCCGCTGCAGGAAGACAACGCTGGACCCCAGGCACTGTATGTATCTGATTCAAAATCAAGCTGAAGTTCCTCCTCCACTAGAACTTTACTGTCAGGGCTTCATTTGAGCTAGGGACCCCAAACTTGGAGGAGCCCTAGAGGAGATCCTCAGCTACCTCCAACCCAAATCTCAGGCCCCTTGGCACTGGGCTGTTACGCCTATGGGGTGGGAAGGTCTGCCTGATTATGTGACCACTATGATTGGCTGTCACAGTGGTTACATGATTGGGAGCCGGTTCTGCTGGATTCTGATCATTACTAGACAGCGGGAGCTGTCCCTGACAGCTCAGTCACTCTCCTGAGAGCATGCATTGAGCACTCTCTGCTGTCCTGGCAGTCGACTCTCATATCCAAGATGGCGGGGCTGGCAACCTGCTGCAGAAAGACAGCGCTTGACACCAGGAATTGTAAGTATCTGATTAAAAATCAAGCTGAAGTTCTTCTTCCGCAACAATTTTACTGTCAGGGCCTTGTTTGAGCTAGGAACCCCAAGCGTGGAGGAGCCCTAGGGGAAATCTTTGGCTACCTCCAACCCAAATCTCAGACCCCTGAGACCTTCGGTTCAGGACTGGGAAGATCTGACTGATAACTTGGAGGAGCCTCAGGGGATATCCTCTGCTACCTCCAACCCAAAGCTCAGACCCCTGGGACCTTCGTTTCAGGACTGGGAAGATCTGACTGATAACTTGGAGGAGCCCCAGGGGATATCCTCTGCTACCTCCAACCCAAATCTCAGATCCCTGGGACCTTCGGTTCAGGACTGGGAAGATCTGACTGATAACTTGGAGGAGCCCTAGGGGATATCCTCTGATACCTCCAACCTGAATCTCAGACCCCTGGGACCTTCGGTTCAGGACTGGGAAGATCTGACTGATAACTTGGAGGAGCCCCAGGGGATATCCTCTGCTACCTCCAACCCAAATCTCAGACCCCTGGGACCTTCGGTTCAGGAGTGGGAAGATCTGACTGATAACTTGGAGGAGCCTCAGGGGATATCCTCTGCTACCTCCAACCCAAATCTCAGACCCCTGGGACCTTTGGTTCAGGACTGGGAAGATCTGACTGATAACTTGGAGGAGCCCTAGGGGATATCCTCTGCTACCTCCAACCTGAATCTCAGACCCCTGGGACCTTCGGTTCAGGACTGGGAAGATCTGATTGATAACTTGGAGGAGCCTCAGGGGATATCCTCTGCTACCTCCAACCCGAATCTCAGACCCCTGGGACCTTCGGTTCAGGACTGGGAAGATCTGACTGATAACTTGGAGGAGCCCTAGGGGATATCCTCGGCTACCTCCAACCCAAATCTCAGACCCCTGGGACCTTCGGTTCAGGACTGAGAAGATCTGACTGATAACTTGGAGGAGCCTCAGGGGATATCCTCTGCTACCTCCAACCCAAATCTCAGACCCCTGGGACCTTCGGTTCAGGACTGAGAAGATCTGACTGATAACTTGGAGGAGCCTCTGGGGATATCCTCTGCTACCTCCAACCCAAATCTCAGACCCCCGGATCCTTCGGTTCAGGACTGGGAAGATCTGACTTATAACTTGGAGGAGCCTCTGGGGATATCCTCTGCTACCTCCAACCCAAATCTCACACCCCTGGGACCTTCGGTTCAGGACTGGGAAGATCTGACTGATTACTTGGAGGATCCCCAGGGGATATCCTTTGTAAAGCAAACTGTTGGCGCGATATAAATCCTGTATAATAATAATAATATAATATATTTGTAAACGCATTCCAAAAATGTAGATTTGTATTTTTAAAGACATACAGCACACTGTGAGGAGCTCACAGTGTGCAGTGACATCAGGAAGGAATTTTAGTCTGAAGGGGAGGCTGGAGTCCAGCTTTAAAAATACAAAATAGACATGGTGCAAGCGCTGATATTTATTGGGCAGATGAATTTACATGAATGCCTCAGACGCTCAAAATATACGCATGATGAAGAATGCTGCTAATAAAATAGTAAAAAAAAAGGAACAATCGCACATTAAACACACGCGATCAATAACAATGTCACAGCCGACAAAATGTAACAGGCCTGAATTAATGGCGGGATCGCCCCGGCAGGAGTCGTAAAATATTTTGCGGCATTATACATGAATAAAATACGCGCGGAGTGCGGCTCGTAACCGGTGGGGACATCCATCACGCCATCATTTATGAGTCACCGGGGGGGGGGGGTTGGAGAACGCAGAGATGGCTGAAGGAAAAGCGGTCAGTTCCGTGTGAAGCGGCGCCCCGGGCCGTGGCGTAGTACGTGAGCGAATAAAAGAATGAAATTAAAGGGATAAATCCAGATCCTCATAGAAGATCGTATAATACGCCGATACATAGTAACTAAAAAACATTTCTCATTAAAATACGTGAAAACCCAACTCGCCGAATCTCATCTCAGCTCTTAACCAATGTCTCTTTGAGAAGAGTTTTTGTATTGTGCGAAATATACACTGCATCGCAGACATGGCTAAATGGTGGACCGCGGTCCGGATCCGGACCAAGCCACGATCCCATTCGGACCTGCGGTTGCACCATTTGGGAGCCAATGTCTCTTTGAGAAGAGTTTTTGTATTGTGCGAAATATACACTGCATCGCAGACATGGCTAAATGGTGGACCGCGGTCCGGATCCGGACCGAGCCACTGTCCCATTCGGACCTGCGGTCGCACCATTTGGGAGCCAATGTCTCTTTGAGAAGAGTTTTTGTATTGTGCGAAATATACACTGCATCGCAGACATGGCTAAATGGTGGACCGCAGTCCAGACTGAGCCACTGTCCCATTCCGACCTGTGGTCCCACCATTTGGGAGCCGCTAATATCCCACAGCCTCCGCCGCTTCATTCTCAAGACAGCGCAGAGATCGGGAGGCTGGATAGTAATGAATTGAGGGCAGGAGGCTCAGCATCGTATGGAGGGCGGGAGCACAAGATGTCTGTGGTTAACTTGTCATATTAACTAGCAAGTGATTGGTTGCTAGGGCCACCCTGTGTCCTAGCAACCAATCGCTTGCTGTTCAATTTGGAAAGGTGACTCCTGAGGGTTTGATGTGAAGGGAGGCAGCGCTGTGTGATTTGGACCCATGCTGGAAGATAATTTTACTGATTATTCGAATTCAATACTCTTACTATATTGTAAAAGTATTGGGCGACTGGGGTGTGTACAGTAAAAAAAAAAAAGAAAAGTATATATATATATATATATATATATATATATATATATATATACACCGTGTTCCAAATTATTATGCAAATTATATTTTTCTCATTTCCCTAAATTGATGTAAATAAGTCGGCAGAATTCTCAGGTAACAACTATAAGAGTACAATTCACATTTTATTGAACAAACCTCCTAATGATAACAGGATTTTTGTTCCAGATTATTCCGCACAGGAAGTTTCCAAACACTTTCTAGGTTGTAAAGAACTGAAAATTGTCATTTGTTGTGTTTGCAGCAAATTTACTGAAATCAAAAGCTATTTCAATCAAACTTTTCCCAACATTGTAACTTTGTAAAACAGGTGTGTGTGTTTTAAAGGGCAGGACAGCTGCCAGCAACACATCCAATATCATCACACTGATTGGAGTCAAGGTTGGCTCACTCCTGGTTCCAATTAGCTCTGGGAGAAGTCATTAAGCTAGGGCCTCACATACTTTTTCCTCCCTGCACTGTGAATGTTTACATGTTATGTGCAATTAAACCATGGCAACATCTAATGTTTGTGTAGTATTATGTTCAGCAGACTGTGTTCTTCTATTGTTGTGACTTAGATGACGTTCAGAGCACATTTTATGCCCAATTCATGCAAAACTTTACGTAATCCCAAGGGGTTCACATACTTTTTCTTGCAACTGATGGCACTGATGTCGGGGGAGGAGGCCTGGCTCGCAGTCTCCGCTCTAATTCATCCCAAAGGTGTTCTGTGGGGTTGAGGTCAGGACTCTGTGCAGGACAGTCAAGTTCCTCCACCCCAAACTGGCTCCTCCATGTCTTTATGGACCTTGCTTTGTGCACTGGTGGGCAGTCATGTTGGAACAGAAAGGGGCCATCCCCAAACTCCTCCCACAAAGGGGTGCATGAAATTGTCCAAAATGTCACCTTAAGAGTTCCCTTCACTGGAACTAGGGGGCCAAGCCCAACCCCTGAAGAACACCCCCACACCATAATCCCCCCTCCACCAAACTTTACACTTGGCACAATGCAGTCAGACAAGTACTGTTCTCCTGGCCACCGCCAAACCCAGACACGTCCATCGGATTGCCAGACAGAAAAGCGTGATTGGTCACTCCAGAGAACACACCTCCACTGCTCTAGAGTCCAGTGGCGGTGTGCTTTACACCACGGCATCCGACGCTTTGCATTGCACTTGGTGATGGAAGGCTTGGATGCAGCTGCTCGGCCATGGAAACCCATTCCATGAAGCTCTCTACGCACTGTTGTTGGGCTCATCTGAAGGCCACACCAAGTTTGGAGGTCTTTAGCTATTGACTCTGCAGACAGTTGGTGACTTCTGCGCACTGTGCGCTTCAGCATGCGCTGACCCCGCCCTGTCATGTGACGTGGCCTACCACTTGGTGGCTGAGTGGCTGTTGTTCCCAGTTGCTTCCACTTTGTTATAATCCCAATAACAGTTGAGCGTGGAATATTTAGTAGCCAGGAAATGTCACGGATGGACTTATTGCCCAGGTGGCCACCTATCACGGGACCACGCTTGGAGTCACTGAGCTCCTGAGAGCGACCCATTCTTTCACCAATGTTTGTAGAAGCCGTCTGCATGCCTAGGGGATGGATTGTATACACCTGTGTCCATGGAGGGGATTGGAACACCTGAATCACATGATATGGAGGGGATTGGAACACCTGAATCACATGATATGGAGGGGATTGGAACACCTGAATCACATGGTTTGGAGGGGATTGGAACACCTGAATCACATGGTTTGGAGGGCGGGGACAATACTTATGGCAATATAGTGTATTCAATAAAACTTTTCTGGTTAAAAAAAAAAGAAAGCTGTTTTTGCCTTTTTTGTACGCTTGTCCGGAACTGACACTCCCCCCCCCCCTCCCCCCCAGGCCAATTTTCAGCTTTCAGCGCTATCACACTTTGAATGACAATTGCGCGGTCATGCAACACTGTACCCATATGAATTTTTTAGCATTTTTTTAGACAGATAAAACTTTATTTTGGTGGTATTTATTTTTTTTTGCTATATAAACAAAAAAGTCCAAACATTTTGAAAAAAAAAAGTGTTTTTCTTATAAAAGTTTGCAAATAAATAATCTTTCTTCATAAATCTTGGCCAAAATTTTTTCAGTTATCTTTTTAGAAAAAAAAAATAGCCCAAATTTGTTTATAACCAAAAATTAACATTTTTTTAAACATTTTTTTTTACATTTTTATTTTTTTTTTATATTATTAGTTATGGGTTTTTTTTTAACATACTGTCACCCTAGCAGTGTAGTGTCACCATGGTGACACTGTACTACTTGTGAGGGGTGATGAAGATTTTTTTTTTTTTACACTGATTGCTTTTATACCCACAAAGGCTGTAAAAGCAATCATTCCTGCAGCCATTGAGAAATACTGTGTGAGCTGTGATTGATCACAGCTTGTCACATGGTACAAGGCTGTTGTGAATGGCCCTGTACCATGTGATCTCTGTGATCATTCACAGATTTCACAAGTAGTAAGCAATGATGTCAGAAGTGACATCTTGCTTACTACTCTTCATGTGATCACTGATTGGCAAATCAGTGATCACATGATCGGGACCTCACACAGAGGTCCCGTACAGCGATCAGTGTTTCGCTGTGTCCGGAGGAAACAGCGGGCACCGGATAGCGGTGCCGCGCGCTCCCAGGGAGTGCACGCAATCCAAAATGGTGGGCGCCGTTTATGAACGGCAACTCGCCCCTGCACTGCTACCATCATGCCGTTTATATATAGCGGACGGACGGGAAGTGGTTAAAACCCTCCAAAACGCAATATATATTTTCTGAAAGCAAAGATCCAGGAGAATAAATAAAAAGAGAAAGAACCAATTTTTTAGGTCACATATTATTAGTGCAACGCTTTATAAAATGCAACATTTCAATAAAAAATACACTAATCTCAGGGCACATAAACACAATATATTACCCAATTTTCGGTAAAATGTAGAAGACGAGGTCGCACCGAGTAAATAGATACCCAACATGTCAAGCCTTAAATTGTGTGTTCCCGTGAAATGGCGACAAACTACAGCACTCTAGATTTTCCATAGGCCACGTTTAAAAGCCCTTACAGGTCATTGGTTTAGAGATAACCGCGAAAACGGGATTAGAATTGCTGACGTCACTGCGATGTGCGCGGTGATATGTCTCACGTACAGCGAAATCAAAGTTTTAATGCATAAGCACCCTGATACCTGTACAGGTTCATATGTGCATGTATGAGGTGGTGATTGGGGGGGGGGACTCACATTTTTTTTGTGGGGGGGTTTAAGTGCCTGGGTGTGCCTTTTTTTTTTTATATTTTTTTCAATAAAGGATATTTTTATCACATTGGGCTTAGTATTATATTTAGTATTTTATTTATTTACCGTAGTGATGTGTGACAGGAGTCACTTTGGGTGGGGGGTCCCATAGAACACATCTCACTTTGGGTGGGGGGCTCATGGAACACAGCTCACTTTGGGTGGGGGTCCCATAGAACATATCTCACTTTGGGTGGGGGTCCCATAGAACACATCTCACTTTGGGTGGGGGGCTCATGGAACACAGCTCACTTTGGGTGGGGGTCCCATAGAACATATCTCACTTTGGGTGGGGGTCCCATAGAACACATCTCACTTTGGGTGGGGGGCTCATGGAACACAGCTCACTTTGGGTGGGGGGCCCATAGAACACAGCTCACTTTGGGTGGGGGTCCCATAGAACACATCTCACTTTGGGTGGGGGGCTCATGGAACACAGCTCACTTTGGGTGGGGGGGCTCATGGAACACAGCTCACTTTGGGTGGGGGTCCCATAGAACATATCTCACTTTGGGTGGGGGGCTCATGGAACACAGCTCACTTTGGGTGGGGGGGCCCATAGAACACAGCTCACTTTGGGTGGGGGGCCCATGGAACACAGCTCACTTTGGGTGGGGGGCCCATGGAACACAGCTCACTTTGGGTGGGGGGCCCATGGAACACAGCTCACTTTGGGTAGGGGGCCCATGGAACACAGCTCACTTTGGAGAGGTGGGGAGACCCGTCTCAGCTCCCCATATCCCTCTTATGTGTAAGTCACCCTGTGCCTGTTAGGGGTACAGGGTGATCTGGCCTAATATTGGGGTGGGGTTTGTTGATTGTTTAACACCTTCTATAGCAGATCGTGACTGGGCGTCATATGACGTCCTGTCAAAACGAGCCGCTCAAATGGCGCAACCTGTCACGTTGACACAGCCGATGACCTATCACTACACCAGCCCGTGGCCAGTGTCATGTGACCGCCGTGACCAATCACAGCAGATCACACGTCAATTGTATACAATGGATCACTTCCCGTCATGCCATCCATTGCATACAATTATGTTGTTAGCTGTGATTGGTCAAGGCAGACACATGATACAGACAGGGCCAATCACAGCCCATCTATATCATGTGATCAGCTTTGCCCAATCACAGCTAATCACAACAAAAGACTGAATGAATCAGTTTCATTCAGTAACAATGAATGCAAATATCAATGAAACACATCGGTATTAGCAATCATAATGTGTTAAAAAAAAAAAAAAATCCTGATCACTCGCCCAGAGTAGTTCCATGTTACTATGGTAACATTGTATTGCTTTGGTCACCGTGTGCTGAAAAATAAAATAGTAACAAAAAAGCAAAAATGTAATATAAATAAATAATAAAAACAATTGAAATAAAAATACAAATTCAATTATTATTATTATTTTCACCAAAGAAATGCAGCAGAATACATTCTGACCTACAATTTATGAAGAAATGTTATTTATTTGCAAAATAATTTTTTAACAGAAACCAAGAAAAGTGTGTTTATTTAAAAAATTTTCAGGTGTTTTTTGTTTTATTTAGCAAAAAAAATAAAAACATTCTGTGGTGATTAAATACCACCTAAAAGAAAGCTCTATTTGTGTGAAAAAAAAAATGATAAGAATGTCATATCGGTAAAGTGTTGCATGATCGCGCAATTGTCATTCAAAGTGCAACAACGCTGAAATCTGAAAATTGGCCTGGAGAGGAAGGGGGTATAAGTGCCCGGTATTGAAGTGGTAATGCCATGTGGTTTCATCCCATTGTTCTATTGTGTGTCTTGCTTGGGAGCAAACTATTATGGGATGTATGTGTTTGTGTGTATTAGCTATTAGCTTGGTGGGGGGTGTCTCCAGCAGCCCTCCCTCCTGATGGGACTGTCTGTTGGTGTGTCTTTTGTTACTAAATGTAGATTGCCCCGCCCTGTGTCATTATGCAGAGAGGGGGGCAAAGGCGCACTGACAACTCATGGGGCCCCCGGGCAATAGGGGATCATGGGGCCCCTGTGTCCTCGCCCACACTCAAATCACACACAAAAAAGCCTATGAAAGGTACCAGGGACATCTCATGGGGCCCCTACTGACCCCGGGCCCTCGGGCAGTGCCCGAGTTCCCCAATGGTCAGTCTACCCCTGGAGGGGGGATTGTTCCCTGAGTGTATATATTGTATCTGTGTTCAAATAAAGTAGTCTACCTCCTGGTTTACTTCAAGATTGGTCTCGTCTAGTCTTGTATGGTCGGCGGTGATGTCTGGGGTCGGTGTTCGGATAGGGAAGCGGTATTCTAACAGAAGTACTCAAGCGTAGTCTGGGTCGGTTCCAGGGGCAGACTGACAAGTCATGGGGCCCCAGGACAATAGGGGATCATGGGGCCCCTGTGTCCTTGCCCAAACTCAAAAAAAGCCTATGAAAAAGGTACCAGGGGCATCTCATGGGGCCCCCTACTGACCCCGGGCCCTCGGGCAGTGCCCAAGTTTCCAAATGGTCAGTCCGCCCCTGGTCGGTTCTGTTACAGTCATATTTCATATTTTACCCAAACAATTGGGTAATATATTGTGTCCTTCTGCATTAAAATGAACTTTAGTGTATATTTTACTGGAAATATGAGTGGAATAAAGAGTTGTGCTAATACCATGTGACATTAAAGAACGTGCAACCACGGCTGGTATAGTCTCCAAGGTCTTCGCTTCCAAACAATATATAATGTGTGAGATTTAAACTAATCTTCAGATCCAACATGTACATTTTAACACGCGTGCACAAAAAAAAATGTGTCAATGGTTCTGGCAGTGAAGGGGTTAATCTTCTGCCTCTTTCAGAATTCTTTTCACAGTGGCACATCCTCTGACCTCTCCATTGTCCAGGGTTTGATGTCTGAATGACATTCCCGTCAGGTTTCAGGAAACGGCACATAATAATATCTCCCTGGTGTTGTGTGACCTCCTGGTGAACGGAGACAAAGGTGACTGACGGTTCATTATATATCTTGTACAGATTGTATCCTACAACATGAAATATTGTTATTGGTGCCACCGTGTGCCAGACATTGTACTATCATTGTACCGCCATGTGCCAGACATTGTACTATCATTGTACCGCCGTGTGCCAGACATTGTACTATCATTGTACCGCCGTGTGCCAGACATTGTACTATCATTGTACCGCCATGTGCCAGACATTGTAATATCATTGTACCTCGATGTGCCAGACATTGTACTATCATTGTACCGCCATGTGCCAGACATTTTACTATCATTGTACCTCGATGTGCCAGACATTGTACTATCATTGTACCGCCATGTGCCAGACATTGTACTATCATTGTACTATCATTGTACCGCCATGTGCCAGACATTGTAATATCATTGTACCTCGATGTGCCAGACATTGTACTATCATTGTACCGCCATGTGCCAGACATTGTACTATTATTGTACCGCCATGTGCCAGACATTGTACTATCATTGTACCGCCATGTGCCAGACATTGTACTATCATTGTACTATCATTGTACCGCCATGTGCCAGACATTGTACTATCATTGTACTATCATTGTACCGCCATGTGCCAGACATTGTACTATCATTGTACCGCCATGTGCCAGACATTGTACTATCATTGTACCACCATGTGCCAGACATTGTACTATCATTGTACCACCATGTGCCAGACATTGTACTATCATTGTACCGCCATGTGCCAGACATTGTACTATCATTGTACCGCCATGTGCCAGACATTGTACTATCATTGTACCGCCATGTGCCAGACATTGTACTATCATTGTACCGCCATGTGCCAGACATTGTACTATCATTGTACCACCATGTGCCAGACATTGTAATATCATTGTACCTCGATGTGCCAGACGTTGTATTATCATTGTACCGCCATGTGCCAGACATTGTACTATCATTGTACCACCATGTGCCAGACATTGTAATATCATTGTACCACCATGTGCCAGACATTGTACTATCATTGTACCACCATGTGCCAAACATTGTACTATCATTGTACCGCCATGTGCCAAACATTGTACTATCATTGTACCGCCATGTGCCAGACATTGTACTATCATTGTACCTCCATGTGCCAGACATTGTACCGCCGTGTGCCAGACATTGTACTATCATTGTACCGCCATGTGCCAGACATTGTACTATCATTGTACCGCCATGTGCCAGACATTGTACTATCATTGTACTGCCATGTGCCAGACATTGTACTATCATTGTACCGCCGTGTGCCAGACATTGTACCGCCGTGTGCCAGACATTGTACTATCATTGTACCGCCGTGTGCCAGACATTGTACCGCCGTGTGCCAGACATTGTATTATCATTGTACCGCCATGTGCCAGACATTGTACTATCATTGTACCGCCATGTGCCAGACATTGTACTATCATTGTACCGCCATGTGCCAGACATTGTACTATCATTGTACCACCATGTGCCAGACATTGTACTATCATTGTACCGCCATGTGCCAGACATTGTACTATCATTGTACCGCCATGTGCCAGACATTGTACTATCATTGTACCGCCATGTGCCAGACATTGTACTATCATTGTACCGCCATGTGCCAGACATTGTACTATCATTGTACCGCCGTGTGCCAGACATTGTACTATCATTGTACCACCATGTGCCAGACATTGTATTATCATTGTACCACCATGTGCCAGACATTGTACTATCATTGTACCACCATGTGCCAGACATTGTATTATCATTGTACCACCATGTGCCAGACATTGTACTATCATTGTACCGCCATGTGCCAGACATTGTACTATCATTGTACCGCCATGTGCCAGACATTGTACTATCATTGTACCGCCATGTGCCAGACATTGTACCGCCGTGTGCCAGACATTGTACTATCATTGTACCGCCATGTGCCAGACATTGTATTATCATTGTACCACCGTGTGCCTATCATTGTACCGCCATGTGCCAGACGTTGTACTATCATTGTACCGCCATGTGCCTATCATTGTACTATCATTGTACCGCCGTGTGCCAGACATTGTACTATCATTGTACCGCCATGTGCCAGACATTGTACCACCATTGTACCCCCATGTGCCAGACATTGTACTGCCATGTGCCAGGTATTGTACCACCATGTGCCAGACATTGTACTATCATTGTACCGCCATGTGCCAGACATTGTGCTTTCAATGTACCATGTGCCAGGCATTGAACTATCATTGTACTACAGTGTGCCTGGCATTGTACCACATAAGTGTGCCTCTTGTCCTGCATTTACAAGATGAGCCCTCATTGCATTTTCTTCCCCTTAGTGCCACCACCAGCTGTTATGCACCCTGATGAGCAGCTCCCCTCTCTACTCTCCCCTCTGTTACCCCCCCCCCCCTCAACACCTCCACCACCACTATTGAATCTGAACTCTTGGATAAGCAAGTATTGTCTAAATCCATTGGTCATGCATATTCTGCTTGAATCTTGCTGTGCTTTGCGTATTTCTTCCAGATCTGTATAGTAATCCAGGATGAACCTCTGTGCAGAAGCTTCCTGTAACCAAAAGGATGACTGTTCTTGTCTTCACATCCCCAGCAGCCGCCATCGTCACCGGCAAATTGACTACAGTGGTTTGGGATCCCCAGCCACTTAAGCAAAGAGGCAAGGATAGCCATGGCTATATTTGGTCAATGATGTCACCACTATCTGTATATTTGGTCAATGATGTCACCACCATCTGTGCGCTTTCCTTATATAGCCGATGACAGGTCAGGGAGCTTTCATTTTTTGAGGAACATCCTTGGGATTGGTCGTGTGGGCCGGGTCCATCAGGTTTTTCTCTTTTAGTGAGTCAGCAGGAGAGGGTCTATTTTTTTTTCTTTTTTAATAAAGGACTTGTCAAACATTTGGGTGACGGTGGCTTTGTTTCCACCTTACATTTTTTTTGTGAATGGGTGGGCCTTACTCATTCACATAGGTGGGGGCAGATATCTGGGGGCCACCCTTTTTAAAAGGGGCTTCCAACTTCCAACAGCAGCCCCACACTCTACCACCCCATCCAAAACCACCAAGCCAGGGTTGTGAGAAGAGGTCCTTGTCCTCATCAACATGGGTGCTTTGCCAGGAGATCGTCCCTGTCAAGATACCCTCACATGCAGGGCATGTGGCCTGGTATGATTTAGGAGAGGGAGGGGGGGGCGGTGACTTTTCATCCCCCCTTTACTGGACAGCCAAGCTGGGTGCTTGGATTCAGGATCTGGCATGATTTGTTGGGGGATATCCCACTTTTTTTTGCCTTGGGACCCCCTTTAAATTCCATTGGATGGGTTGGAAGATGTTGGATTAGTCCAGCTGCCTGTGTGGTATATGTAATTATGGGCAGCACAGTGGCTACGTGGTTAGCACTTCCGCCTGGTAGTATTATGGTCACTGGTTCAAATCCCAACCATGGCACCACCTGCCTTGAATTTGCATTTTCTCCCTGTGCCTACTTTGGGGCCCCCTTTATATTCCATCGGATGGTTTGGAAGATGTTGGATAAGTCCAGTTGCCTGTGTGGTATATATAATTATGGGAAGTACTATGACTAAGTGGTTAGCACCTCTGCCTGGCAGTACTCGGGTCATTGGTTCGAATCCCAACCATGGCACCACCTGCCTTGAGTTTGCGTGTTCTCCCTGTGCCCGTGTGGGTTTTCTCCAACACTCCAAAGACATGCTGGGAGTTTAATTGGCTCCTGTCTAAATTTGCCCTAGTATGTGAGTTAAGGACCTTAGATTGTACACCTCTTCAGGGTTAGGGACTGATATGAATGTTGAAAATATGTATGTAAACTGACGGTGCTATATAAAGTACCTGAAATAAAATTAAAATAATTATTTGTTCCCCCCCATTCTTCCATCTTTACTATCGTGCGGTAAAAAAAACTAAAAAAAAAACTAAAATGTTCCCAATGATGCAATTTTAATTACATCAGAGTAACCAAAAACACGCAGCAAGTAAAAGAAAAAAAAAAATCTTCCAGATCACAGAAAAATAAAATAAAATAAAAGAAGTCACAGGATGAACACAATCTGAAGCTGCCCTAAACAGTTATAATAGAACCGCCTAGAGACCTGCACCCACTCCCCAAATGAATCCACTCATGAATGGGCGCACATTTGCTTGCAACCTTTAAAAGTAAGTAGGCGTGATGTAATAAACGGAGAACCCACTTAGATCCTCGAAATGAATAATCCTTCTACGTCTGTTCCCGGAATGTTAATAATTACAAGTCATGCTTCCAGTCTGGAGTATCTCTGACTATTGACCCTTTCTGAGCCCCTCGGAGGTGACGGCTGTTGGTGCTGGGCCAATACTGAGACCCGTCCTGTACTGGAGGGACTAGTGTATGCTGGGTGGGTGTCAACTCCCCTCCCCCCCATAAGGCAACTCAGGCAATTCAATAATATTACATCTCAGTTATCAGTGTAATATAGCGTCCATAAATATACACCATATGGGTAATAAAATTGGTGTCCATCCAAAATTATAATCTGGTGTCCATCGTCCCTCTTATTCTCCCCATTTTCCATCTTTACAAGGTACCTCCCCCATCTTGGGGGCATGTGACCTGTTATGGTTCAGGACGAGGGATGTATACTCACTGCCCCCTTTATCCCCCTGTCCTGGCCTGCCAGGGTGCACACTCAGATAAAGGTCTGGTAGGGCCACCTTCTATTACAAGTTCTCACCCTACATATCAGCTCCCCTACCTCACCTTCTATCACAAGTCCTCTCCCTTCCCAGAGCACTCCCAGCACATACTAGACCTCACCCCCCAAAACTCAGCTTCTAGCACAAGTCCTCTCCCCTCCCAGAGCACTCCCAGCACATACTAGACCTCACCCCCCCCAAACTCAGCTTCTAGCACAAATCCTCTCCCCTCCCAGAGCACTCCCAGCACATACTAGACCTCACCCCCCAAACTCAGCTTCTAGCACAAGTCCTCTCCCCTCCCAGAGCACCCCCCAGCACATCCTAGACCTCACTCCCCCAATCCACCTTCTATCACAAGTCCTCTCCCTTCCCAGAGCACTCCCAGCACATACTAGACCTCACCCCCCAAACTCAGCTTCTAGCACAAGTCCTCTCCCCTCCCAGAGCACCCCCCCCAGCACATACTAGACCTCACTCCCCCAATCCACCTTCTTACACAAGTCCTTTCCCTTCCCAGAGCACCCCCAGCACATACTAGACCTCACCCCCCCAAACTCAGCTTCTAGCACAAGTCCTCTCCCCTCCCAGAGCACCCCCCAGCACATACTAGACCCCACCCACCAACCCACCTTCTAGCACAAGTCCTCTCCCCTCCCAGGGCACCCCCAGCACATACCAGACCCCACCCCCCAAATCCACCTTCTATTACAAGTTCTCACCCTACATATCAGCTCCCCTACCTCACCTTCTAGCACAAGTCTCCTCACTTCCCAGAACACTCCCCAGCACATAGTAGACCTCACTCCCCCAATCCACCTTCTATCACAAGTCGTCTCCCTTCCCAGAGCACCCCCAGCACGTACTAGACCTCACCCCCCAAACTCAGCTTCTAGCACAAGTCCTCTCCCCTCCCAGAGCACCCCCCCCCCAGCACATACTAGACCTCACTCCCCCAATCCACCTTCTATCACAAGTCCTCTCCCTTCCCAGAGCACCCCCAGCACATACTAGACCTCACCCCCCAAACTCACCTTCTAGCACAAGTCTCCTCACTTCCCAGAACACTCCCCAGCACATACTAGACCTCACTCCCCCAATCCACCTTCTATCACAAGTCGTCTCCCTTCCCAGAGCACCCCCAGCACATACTAGACCTCACTCCCCCAATCCACCTTCTATCACAAGTCCTCTCCCTTCCCAGAGCACCCCCAGCACGTACTAGACCTCACCCCCCAAACTCAGCTTCTAGCACAAGTCCTCTCCCCTCCCAGAGCACCCCCCCCCCAGCACATACTAGACCTCACTCCCCAAATCCACCTTCTATCACAAGTCGTCTCCCTTCCCAGAGCACTCCCCAGCACATACTAGACCTCACTCCCCCAATCCACCTTCTATCACAAGTCCTCTCCCTTCCCAGAGCACCCCCAGCACATACTAGACCTCACCCCCCAAACTCAGCTTCTAGCACAAGTCCTCTCCCCTCCCAGAGCACCCCCCCCAGCACATACTAGACCTCACTCCCCCAATCCACCTTCTAGCACAAGTCCTCTCCCCTCCCAGAGCACCCCCAAGCACATACTAGACCCCACCCCCAATCCACCTTCTAGCACAAGTCCTTTCCCCTCCCAGAGCACCCCCAGCACATACTAGACCCCACCCCCCAAATCCACCTTCTATTACAAGTTCTCACCCTACATATCAGCTCCCCTACCTCACCTTCTAGCACAAGTCTCCTCACTTCCCAGAACACTCCCCAGCACATAGTAGACCCCACCCCCCAACCCACCTTCTATCACAAGTCCTCTCCCCTCCCAGAGCACCCCCCCAGCACATACTAGACCTCACTCCCCCAATCCACCTTCTATCACAAGTCCTCTCCCTTCCCAGAGCACCTCCAGCACATAATAGACCTCACTCCCCCAATCCACCTTCTATCACAAGTTGTCTCCCTTCCCAGAGCACCCCCCAGCACATACTAGACCCCACTCCCCAATCCACCTTCTATCACAAGTCCTCTCCCTTCCCAGAGCACCCCCAGCACATATTTGAACCCCCCCCCCCAACTAACCTTCTAGCACAAGTCCTCTCCCATCCCAAAGTACCCCCCAGCACATATCCAAAACCTGGATTTTGTTTTAAATGTCCCTTAAGCCCCTCCTAATGTAAAGTTTGACCACACCCACTTTTTGCTGCAGGTCTTGGCCTCCATTAAGTGTTATACGGGAAAACAATTATTGGAAGGGGGGTGATACCACGTGGTACCGCACCAGGTGACACCAACATAGTTCCCAACTGTCTCTGATTTCGAGGGACTGTCCCTCATTAGGAACAAAGTCCCTCTGTCCTTTCCTCCTCATTTGTCCCTCATCTTGGTCTGATCTATATAGTTGTATGTAAAATGCACGACTTAGCTATCAGAAAGTGTTTCCCAGTGCTAAACCTTTCATCCAATTTCTAAATTGCTGCTTTTGTAAATTCCTAAAGCCAATATAAAGGAATGGTAATGGTAAAAAACGTATTATTGGATTAATTGACCATTTTTTTTTTTTGTACAATTCTCTATTAAGAGGGGGGCGTGTGCTGTGCCTACATACTTTTGCTAATAGGTGTCCCTCGTTCCTATCTCAGAAAGTTGGGAGGTATGGACACCAACCCTAGTGACACCACTGCCCAGCTCACTATGCCGTTTGTTTGACAATCCCTTGCCTAATAGCCGCGAAAATGGATAGAAATGACCTTCAAAATAGACCTAACCTTTACTTCAATTGGATTTGCAATTACCTTAGAATGCTATAAAGGTAAAAACGTCATGCCTTCAGAACCACTTTAAAAATCATTCCGCTGAATTTCTGAATGGAATGTTCTAAGTAGAAATGAAAGAACTCTGTAAAGAGGGACTGTGTCAGGAATGGACTCGCCAATGGTGGTGGGACTCACCTGCCTTGTGGGCTGCAGTACCAAGGCTGGCCAGCAGGTGCTCTCAGCAGCGCAGCCAGAATCTCACTCCTGCAATCAGACCATCACCTGAGGCTGATTGCAGGAGGTGTATTTAAGCAGGACCAGGCCTGTGATCAGTGCCTTGGTGTATGTTTCCCATGAGCCCCTGTACCTGCATCCTGTCTGCTTCCTGCCTGATACTGCTTTGATCCTGACTCTGAACGAACTCCGCCTGTCCTGACCTCAGCTATTCCTGACCACTCTTCCGCTCGCTCCCTGGTACCCTATTTGCCCATAAGCTACCGACCCAGCCCGCCTGACTACGTTGTGCTCCATATATATATACATATATCAGTTTAGGTTTGGGTTTGTTTCACCTTGTTGTATGTATTTGTGTTAGTTTTGGGTTTGGTTTGTTGCACTGCGTTTATGTTTGTGTTGTCCTTAATAAATTATCTTGTTTACACGCTATACCTGAAGTCTGTGCTTCCCTGTGTCGGTCCACACACCTCTGGTCATTCCCGGAGCCCTGACAGACTGTAATGCAAACTCTGTTACATTCCTGTCTGAGCGTGGCAGCGAGTGACACAGACATTAGCTGTGAACGGTGTGCGTTTCCAGTAAAACACACAGTGGCAGCTACTGTGTGTGTGTTACCAGCCCCAGGGACAATCACTCTGTCTCATAGTGCTTAGATGCTGTCCTAGAGAAGAAAAATCTCTGCATAGGGTGCCGCTAAGTCTCCATCACGTTCTGGTGGCAGCAGTGGGATCTGACAGTGTAACCATCACAATAAGGAATTGGGAAAGCTTTGGTGATGTGAATATCCTTCTATAACAGACGTACCTGTACAGTTCTGGGTGGCCTGCATTCTGTCTTGGCACATTTTAGGCTCTCTTTTCTTTTTTTGACCCTGTTAGGAAAACCCAGTGGGTGTTAATGCCACGTACGTAAGGAAATGTCCACAGGATTGATGTTTGCCCCCTGTGGCCTATTTAAAGCACTGCAAAGTTCAAGTTCATTGCTGAGTGGTCATCAGCTCTTGTGACCCGTGATCGGACCCTGCTTGCTTCTGAATTATACCTGGTTTGCCTTCTGACTTCGTTTGATCCCTCTGTAGCACTAGGAGTTGCTGAGTTTTGGGTCCCCCTATAGTCCTGCACAGCCAGCAAATATGCATTTCCCATTCAGACTTGTACCAGGAGTCAGGAACCAGTTCTTGAGCTTTGTTTTGAAGTTTTATTAGGGGTTTAGAACTTGGATAGGGTAAGGGGTGTATGGGATGCCCAAGGGAATGGCAACCGAAGAAAACCAACCTGAACTATTTTTCAAGTCCTTACACAGTAATCCTCTTCTGGAGAGCCAGCCAGCATTTCACAATGTACCTCTCCAACCCCAGATGCTCCTCAATCTGGCTGTATGGAGAAGTCCCTTAACAGGGGATCCAGTAGTAGTGTCAGGAATGGACTTGCCAGTAATGGTGGGACTCACCTGCCTTGTGGGCTGCAGTACCAGGGCTGGCCAGCGGGTGCTCCCAGCAATCAGAGACTCAACCCCCGCAGCCAGCCAAACACCTGAAATTGATTATACAGGTGTATTTAAGGGATGGACAGACCTGCAGTCTCTGCCTTGGTGTGTGTTTTTTTCCTGGGCCCTGTATCCTGTTCCTGTCCCTGTTTCTGTTCCTGTCCCTGTCTGACTGATTCGTTGCTGACCCTGCCTGATCCGGACCTGTGCTGACTTCTCCTGTTTCATCCCTGGCTTGTGACCCCGACCATTCTCTGCCTGACCCCCTGTACCTACCTGCCCGATTGTTATTGACCCGGCCTGCCTGACTACGCTTGCATTGTATGTACTGTTATCTGTGGGTGGTTTGGTTCGTTTGCATTGTGTTATGTTTTAGTATTGCACTGCGTTTATGTTTGTATTGTTAGTCTTTAATAAATTATATTGTTTATAACTTATCTGAAGCCTGCGTTTCCCTGCGTCAGTCACATACCTCTGGTCACACCTCGGAGCCCTGACAAGTAGCTACTAGAAGGGCAATAAACCCTGCTGCAGAGCGAGTTAGGTTTCCCACCCAAATGTTCTCTCCCCTATCTGGCCCAGGGGGTGTAGGTGTACTCACTGAGTCCTTCTCCTGTGCTGCTGTTGGGTCGGTGGCTGCTACCAGGCTTATAAGCTGGGCTGCTCCTTCCCTGATGACAGGTGATCCTCTCTCAGGCAACCAATGAAGTCCACGGCTTTCCTCCTTCCCAGCATTACTCCTGGAGGTGAACCCCTTTCTGCCCGGGTGTCACGATATAAGGTCAGGTTCAGAGACCAGTTGCTATAGCAGTAAAAGGCTTACCTGAAACCAGCAGGATAGGTACACCAGCGGATCCCCCTGGGAATGACGCAGGTTCACCTGAGGTGCGGGGTCTAAGTATTAACCGGTATTCACCAGAGCTCCTAATGGTGGAGATGGATTGGGATGCGTGTTAATACCAGGTCACAGATCTCAGGATCACCCCCACCAGGGAATGAGCAGACTGGGAACCAATAGCGGATCAACAGGTTAGGGATCAGACGAAAGCAGAGTCAGTCACAAGCCAAGGGTCGGTCACAAATGGTAGCAGATCAATCGTAGTACATTAGGATGAGACAAAATTGTGGTCAGGAACAAGCCAAAGGTCAGTAGCGGAGGTGTAGACAGCAGCAGGAACAGTAGCGGGATATTGGCTGGTAAGGCACAATAATCTGGCAAGGAGGAAGTGCATGGACATGGCTTTTATAAGGAAGTTCATGGGAGGAGCAAGGAGTTCAAGGTTCAAGAGTAATCGAGGCACAAGGCAGGATTATCCAAGAATTGTCAAGGAAGCTGTCCAGCATTCCAGATAGCTCAGTGAGAAGAGACATTGCCTCTCACTGCAGAAGGACCAGGTTCGATCCCAGGCTCTGACACCGGGCTCCATCCCAGGCTCCTGCACCTCAACCTCTCTCTTCTTCCTCCTTCCTCTTCCTACTCCTGGCGATGAGCAGGCTCTCTTACTTTCAGGGGTTGTCCTGGCTCCTTTCCAAGCTTCCTGTTGGGGATTGGCCAGGTTCCCTCAAGAGTACAAGCCAGCCACTTCTCAGATCCACACACTGCCCCTAGACCTTCCTCCAAAGCTCTAGAGCAGGGGGAAATTCCAGAGGGGTTGGCCTGCAGCACCTCTCAGCCCTGACCACAATTGAACCTCCGGACTATCACACCCAGGCTCCTACTCAGCCCTCCTCTCTGACGATCAGAATCTTAGCTCCTCCTAGATAACTAAGAGAGCACTGCATCTCCAGTACCTGACTTCTGGCTTGTCATCTGGCTCCACATCCTGCTTATCGCTTTGGCACCGGCTCCTGCTCATGTGATTCTGACCCCGGCTTGGCCTCGTTTAAGCTCCTTGTCTCCTGAATCTGCATCCCCCCCTTGCCCAGTTGTTGCAGGCTCCTGCTCGGCTGGCCATGGTTCTACCTTCTGTGCCTGCAAGTCCTGTGACGACATCCGACACAAGTCTCTGCTTTCCAACTGCTGCCTCGTTGCATGATCCAGTTCCCCTGTTGGCCAGGACTTCCCACAGACATCTGTGCCACTCTGTGTCCTGTCATACCATCAACAACCTCAAGAGGAAAACAAGGCAGGAGGCGAAGCCTTCTCATCACCTTGGCCTCCACCAGGTCCGTGACAGACCCTGGCCATACCGAGATGCTTTGAAAGAGACTTTTGTATAATTCATTAGTAGACTTCCACAGATGGCTGGATTCTTCATTCCATACGCTACATACTAGAAGATATTGTGAACAGTCCAGGCCCGACTGCTGAGCTTGCCATGAGCCGCGCACGTTGCTCCCATTTCAATCGACAATATTACACGGGTCTCCTGGGGGCCCAAGTCTTCCCTTATTACTGCGCCACATAAACAAGGAGCCGATAGCATATCTTTCTGTGTTATGAGCTGAGGTCCCCGAGTACTCGTATCCTCACACCAGGATGTGTAGATTAAACAAAATCACATAATTAATTTTAATATTGCTCGTGCGCCGCAGAGGAAATGAAACGTGTCGCTCCGACCGACCCCAAGGGCGATATTCACGGTCACTCCCAGCATACACTGCTCTCCGCACAGATATACACTAAGATGATGTCACCCAATTGTCTGCAGAAATATGTACTCTGGTAAAGAACTGAAGGTATCCAAAATGAGGAAAAGAAAACAGTTTTGCCTTTAGTTCTACTTTAAAGCTCAGCTTTGGCCTATAAAATGCACAATTCCTGGCTCCTCTCTAATCCCCTTCATTCATGGAATGCGAGCTCGTAGGCAGGGGTTACCTTGTTGCCCCATTTAAGTTGTTGCACCCCATTCTAATAGCTCGGCGCACTACTCTAAGTGCAGATGTTTCCGGTGATCCACTGCTCATTTGGGTGCCGGCGTCTGAAGTGCGCATCGAAAAGTCATATGTACATAGGCAGTGTAGGGATGCCACACTCCCAACAGCCTCATGCAAAGTAAAAAGTGGCCTAAGCCTCATCTCCTCCCAGGCCTCGCTCACCTGGAAGCTGTCGTTTGATTGGTTGTTGATGTTTTTGTTGACAAAGGCAGAAAGAATCCCGAGTATCTGATCTACTTTAATGGTTGGAATCGTAGCTGGGATAGGTGGGCAGCAGAAGACCATGTTCTTCGAGACACTGATGAAAGCCGGCGATTACAAAGAAAGCTGGCAAGGAAAGCCGTAGCTCACATGAGAAGGAAGGGAAGAAAGAAGAGGCGGTGCAGATTGCCCGGAGTTGACTCTGTTTTAAAAAGTTTTCCTGCTAATGAAAAAGAAGAAGAGCTGTTGTACCATTACTGGCAGCGGATGTCGGATAGTGAGGGATACCAGACCAGACCTTAACGGGACCTCCAGTTTTCTGAGATTGATATCACTAAATGCTCAGATTGATTGCGTATCTGGTGAGTGCGCAGCTTTTATAACTTGAGGTATATTATTATTATTATTATACAGTATTTATAAACCACCAACAGTTCGCTCAGCGCTGTACATTACAATGGGGGACAGAACAATACGATACACGAGGGGTTCGAGGGTCCTGCTCCTTGGAGCTTACAATATAGGAGGGCCTATGAGGAGCCAAGGCTGAATCCTTGTCAGAGCCTGGGACCGAACCCGGGCCTTCTGCGGTGAGTGGCAATGTTTCTTCTTGCTAAGCCACTTGGAATGCTGGACAGCTCCATTGACAATTATTTGGATGATCCTACCTTGACCTTGTTTGTCATGAACCTTGAACCCCTTGCTCCTCCCATGAACTTCCTGATATAAGCCATGTCTCTGCACTTCCTGTCTGCCAGATTATTGTGCTGTCCAGCCAGTATCGTGATCCTTATAATCTCTGCTGTTATCCATATTTTGCTACACTCTCGTTATTGACCCTTGGCTTGTTCTCGACTACGCTTCCATTTGATCCTTAGCTGTTCATATGCTACGGGACCTCCGCTTGCTCACCTCCTGGTGGGTGATCCTGAGGACCGCAACCTGGTACTAACACACAGCCAAATCCATGTCCACCATCAGGAGCTCTGGTGAACACCGGTTGGTACTTAGACTCTCCACCTCAGGTGATCCCACTCCTCCACCACGGTGACCTATCTGTGTACCTATCCTCATGGTTTCAGGTGAGCCTTTCCAATGCTATAGCAACTGGTCTTTGAGCCTGACCCCCCCTGATCGTGACAGGCCTCTTTTCACTTTACACTGGGCTGTTGGGAGTGTGAGGTCCTTACATATGCCCTTTAAAATCCTTCCAGCATGGAAAGTTCATTTCCTATATATCCTCCGTGACTCTGCTCTCTCCTGGTTCTCCTCTTACCTTTCTCAGCGCACTTTCAGTGTCACATACAACTCCTCCTCCTCCGCTCCGCTTCCTCTTTCTGTTGGGGTACCCCAAAGTTCTGTTCTTGGGCCCCTCCTTTTCTCTCTCTATACCTCCTCCCTGGGCCAACTGATAACCTCCCATGGCTTCCAATACCACCTCTATGCTGATGACACCCAAATCTATCTCTCCACCCCCAGCTCCCCCCCTCAATCTCCTCACGTATCACAAATCTGCTAAGCGACATATCAGCATGGATGTCACATCACTACCTTAAACTCAATCTTTCAAAAACTGAGCTTGTAATATTACCTCCCCCCGATCCCCCACTCATGACTTTACCATTAAGATCAACAGCACAACCATTGGTCCTGCCCCTCATGCCAGGGTGCTGGGTGTAATCCTAGACTATGACCTCTCTTTTGGGTCCCACATTCACTTACTGGCTAAATCCTGCAGCTTCAACCTCCGGAACATTTCCAAAATCCGCCCCTTCCTGACCAATGACATCACAAAACAACTCATCCACGCCTCGGTTATATCCCGCCTCGATTACTGCAACTCCCTCCTCACTGGTCTACCGTTACACAGGCTATCCCCCTTCAGTCTATTATGAATGCTGCTGCTAGACTCATCCACCTTACCAACCGATCAGCGACTGCTGCTGCTAGACTCTTACACCTTACCAACCGATCAGCGACTGCTGCTAGACTCCTCCACCTTACCAACCGATCAGCGACTGCTGCTAGACTCATACACCTTACCAACCGATCAGCGACTGCTGCTAGACTCATACACCTTACCAACAGATCAGCGACTGCTGCTAGACTCTTACACCTTACCAACCGATCAGCGACTGCTGCTAGACTCCTCCACCTTACCAACCGATCAGCGACTGCTGCTAGACTCCTACACCTTACCAACCGATCAGCGACTGCCGCTAGACTCATCCACCTTACCAACCAATCAGCGACTGCCGCTAGACTCCTCCACCTTACCAACCGATCAGTGACTGCTGCTAGACTCCTCCACCTTACCAACCGATCAGTGACTGGTGCTAGACTCCTCCACCTTACTAACCGATCAGCGACTGCTGATAGACTCATACACCTTACTAACCGATCAGCGACTGCCGCTAGACTCATACACCTTACCAACTGATCAGCGACCGCTGCTAGACTCATACACCTTACCAACCAATCAGCGACTGCTGCTAGACTCCTACACCTTACCAACCGATCAGCGACTGCTGCTAGACTCATACACCTTACCAACCAATCAGCGACTGCCGCTAGACTCCTCCACCTTACCAACCGATCAGCGACTGCTGCTAGACTCATACACCTTACCAACAGATCAGCGACTGCTGCTAGACTCTTACACCTTACCAACCGATCAGCGACTGCTTCTAGACTCATACACCTTACCAACCGATCAGCGACTGCTGCTAGACTCCTACACCTTACCAACCGATCAGCGACTGCTGCTAGACTCATCCACCTTACCAACCAATCAGCGACTGCTGCTAGACTCCTCCACCTTACCAACCGATCAGCGACTGCTGCTAGACTCATCCACCTTACCAACCAATCAGCGACTGGTGCTAGACTCCTCCACCTTACCAACCGATCAGCGACTGCTGCTAGACTCCTCCACCTTACCAACCGATCAGTGACTGGTGCTAGACTCCTCCACCTTACTAACCGATCAGCGACTGCTGCTAGACTCATCCACCTTACCAACCGATCAGCGACTGCCGCTAGACTCCTCCAACTTACCAACCGATCAGTGACTGGTGCTAGACTCCTCCACCTTACTAACCGATCAGCGACTGCCGCTAGACTCATCCACCTTACCAACCGATCAGCGACTGCTGCCCCTCTCTGCCAATCCCTCCACTGGCTTCCACTAACCCAACGTATAAAATTCAAAATACTAACCACAGCTTACAAAGCCATCCACAACACCGCCCCTAGCTACATCACCAACCTCATCCACAGATATCGCCCAGATCACCCACTCCGCTCCTCCCATGATATCCTCCTCTCTAGCTCCCTCATCACCTCCTCCCACGCTCGCCTCCAGGACTTCTCCAGAGCTTCTCCCATCCTCTGGAACTCCCTACCACAGTATGTCCGGTCAGCCCCCACCCTGTCTGCTTCTAGGCGATCTCTGAAAACTCACTTCTTCTTCAGGGAAGCCTACCCCACCTCCACCTAAGAACTGTACTTGAATCACCTCCGCCAGATCATCCCCCGCAGCTATCACCTTTTGTATCCCCTCCCCCTTCCTTTAGATTGTAAGCTCCACGAGCCGGGCCCTCCTATTCCTTCTGTACTGAAATGTATTGTAATTGTACCGCCCCCCCCTTATATTGTACAGCGCTGAGCAAACTGTTGGCGCTATATAAATCCTGTATAATAATAATTTTATATATATATATACTGTATACCCTGCGTAGAGCTTAGTTCTGGCCAGTCCAGACTGGAGAGAGCAGGAGGAACCAGAAGTGATGTCACTCCCGGAAACAGATGATGTCACATACGGCTGGCCGGGGAAGCAGCTGCTAGTAGCAGCCATTGTATGTAAGGAGCTAATGATGTCCTTGTTGTTTGAGTCGAACGGTAAGGGCGTTTAACGGGCTATCTGCCCGCCGCGCCCCACAATGCACTGTGCTCTAACAAGGTATTGTGATTGGCCAAACCAATGGACCTGAAAAATTGGGGTGATATCACTGCTAGCTCTGCCCAATTGTTTGCATCTGACCGGCAACTGTCAGACTTGTCAGATGCAGCGAGTGCTCGGCGGGTGAGGACGGGTCGGCAGACATCAGGTTTTTTTTTCTTTAGGTGAGTCGGCGGCATCGTTACGACGCTGGGCACCATGAGTGACCATGGATTACAATGAGGGAACAATTTTTTGGGCTTTTTTTTTTTCTTAAATAAGGGTCTTGTCAAAAACTGTTGTGTTTTTATTCACGTTTTACACTTTTTTGGTGAATGGGTAGGGGTACCGTGTAAGGGGAAGGCTGGGACCTGGGGGCCAGTTTTTAATAAGTCACCCCCGCAGACCCCCAAAACCAAAGCCCAGAGTTGTTGGGAAGAGGCCCTTGTCCCCAACAACATGGGAACAAGGTGCTTTGGGGGGCTTCTACCCCAAAGCACCCCCCCATGTTGAGGGCATGTGGCCTGGTACAGCTCAGGGAGGCGGCTCGCTCTTCCCCCTCCCCTTTCCTGCCCTGCCAGGCCTGTGCTCGGATCAAGGGTCTGGAAGGAATTTAGAGGGGACCCCACACTTTTTTACCCTCCTTTTTTTCAGGGTGGGGTCCCTCCTAACCTTTCTACCAGACCTAAAGGGTCTGGTAAGGATTGGGGGGAGGGACCCCATGCTTTTTTTTTTTTAAAATAAAAATGTCAGTCCTACTGCAGCAGGTTCTATACATTGTACAGATGTACAACTTTGCCGGTAGTTTAAAGGGACCCCCCAAGCATGATATTTAAAGGAAATTTCCTTTTTTTTTTCTTTAAGCAATGAAAAATGACTGCCCCTTTAAAAGGTACTTTTTGAAAAAAAAATTTTCACTGATTCCTGTCCCTATATAGTACCTGTGTCCCTATACCCCATTTATTGCCAATAACTTGCATATCAGCCTTCAAAATGGGCACTTTTGAAGGTACAAGTTCGAGTCCCGTAGACTTGCATCATGTTCAAAGTTTACAGTCGAACTTTCTTTAGGTTCAAATGTTTGACTGCGAACCGAAAAGGGGGTGTTCGGCCCATCGCTATAAGGAACATGAGCTCATATGGTAAGTTATGTAGGAGGTTCTTGAGAAAGGCGGTGTGACGGGAGTCACTTTGGGTGGGGACCCATGGAACCCAGCTCACTTTGGAGAGGTGGGGAGACCCCTGTCTCAGCTCCCCATATCCCTCTTATGTGCAAGTCACCCTGTGCCTGTGCATGGAGAAATGTCCTAATATTGTATAGACATGTCTAGGAGATAGGTGGGGGTTGTTCTTTGTTTAATGCCATGTGGTTGTATCGCATTTTTCTATTGCGCGTCTTGCTTGGAAATAAACTATTATGGGATGTATGTGGTTTGTGTATTGGCTTGGTGATGGGTGTTTCTGGCAGCCCTTCCCCCTGATGGGACTGTCTACTGATGTATCTCTTGTTACTGGGTGTGTATTGCCCCGCCCTGTGTATATATCTTGTATCTGTGTTGAAATAAATCAGGAAATAGACTCCTTTATTTTAAGACTGGTCTCATCTAGTCTTGTATGGTCAGCGGCGGTGTCCGTGGATCTGTGTTCGGACAGGGAAGCTGGAGTCTAACGAAAATACCCAAGTGCAATCGGGGTCCGGTTCCGTTACAGGCGGTTCTTACATTCGGGAAACATTGGGTTTTTCCTCCTTCTCTCTTTCTCCACCTGGGTCTGGCTTAGCTATCCTTTTCATGACTATATTCTGGGTACTGAATTCCTTTATGTATTTTTGAACACCAGCCACTGTATGATTTTAGGTGGTTCTCATTGTACCTTTGGACATGTATTTTTGGTGGTTGGATTTAGCAGTGGAGCGAATACGTTTGCTCTATTGTGCTTGATGTGATATGACATACTTGGATATTTGTACCTATTGCATAACTGTATGTCCATACCTAATGCCGGGTTTTCAGGGAGGAACCAATCCACAACCTGACCATGAAGGTTCTCCATGCCAGATCACTGGTGAGGGACCTTGGCGAGGAAGAGGCCGTGGAGCAGCAAGTTGCCCATCTCATGACTGAGGGACATGTAGAATATCGAACACCCAGACCCAGGGGCAGACTGACAACTCATGGGGTCCCCGGCAATAGGGGATCATGGGGCCCCTGTGTCCTTGCCCAAACTCAAAAAAGCCTATGAAAAAGGTACCAGGGACATCTCATGGGGCCCCCTACTGACCCCAGGCCCTCAGGCAGTGCCCGAGTTTCCAAATGGTCAGTCCGCCCCTGCCCAGACTGCACACCGCCAGAGGGGGGAAGAAGAGTAAGCAGGAGGGTGATATCTATATAGGTATAGCTCCTCATTATTCGGAATCTGTGAAGTGGTGGTAGCTGATCATGGGAATGAGAGGCATGGAGACCTGAGAAAAACAGAGAGGAGTGAAAATAATACCGATATTGATCTACTTCCGTCCCATCTGGAAATTTCAAAAAGCGATTCCAGCCAATCATGAGAATGGGGGAGCATGGAAATTTGGTGAGTGCACACCCAAAAATGGGAATACCTTCTTATGCGCACGTGGTGATTTCTTTTTGGGAAATAGAAGAACTGTGTGGTGGAAGAGATATGGACTTTTATTTCACCTATGTTGATTAATCACCAATTTACATATATTTTCTTTTGCACTACTGAACCACTTGAGGGTTCTTTTGAATATGCAGAATATCGAGGTTAGTCGCTTACTAGCCACCTAATAAAGAAACCACCCAGCAGCCTCCCCCCCCCACCTGAAATAACCGCACAACTCTCCTTCCATGGTGTCGAACGGCCATAGCAGCCCATTTATTGAACAACTATTACATAACAATGCATCAAGAACAATCCATGTATTAACCGAACAGTAATGATCCCAACCGGGTCCAAGGTCTTTGAAGGCACTGATAATCACAGCAAATAGCCTGGCTGTATCTGCCACCCACTGAGAAGGATCCCAGCCATTACGACACCGCCTCAGCTAGTCCCAGATACAGCCCATTAATTACAAAACTGACTCTGCATTATTGTGTTTGAGTACAATTGTGTATAATTGTGTATTATTGTGTTTAGACTGCCTTGTGGAAACTATACAGGATATATCGTATGCGTTTGACATCGACAGGTGGATAGATTTGTTCTCTGCCTCTCTTATCAGTGAGCTACTTAGTGCGAATCATATTTGGCAGTTTTCTTGTTCCCCTCCTTTTCTCCTCCTTTTTTTTTTTTTTTTCCTCCCCCTTTCTATTTTAGGAGGTCTTTTGACAGGACCTCATTGTGTGGGGTACGAGGGGATTTGGCAGTATGTGCGGATGTTCATCTATGACCATTTTAACAGCTATGTGGATGCTACCCTTTTATTACGGCCAATGGTGACATGCGAGTTTGTGGAGAAGGTTTCTTTTGATGAAGTTGGTGTAATAATTACAATTATTGAATTAAAGTTTCATATATATATATATATATATATATATATATATATATATATATATATATATAAAAATGTATCTTCCAGCTAGGGCACTGAACTTCTTTTCCACTGACTCTTCCGGGCTCCTGAGGAAGCTAATAAGTGAAACGCGTCGACCTGTGGAGGACTTTTGATGTCATGACATACAATGCTATTGGGCTGACTAGCCAAAATACTGTTTTTATGGTCAATTTTTGGAAGATATGTTTCAATAAATATGTTTTTATACAATAATATCGTCCGTTTTCTGTACCAGTAAAGTCCCATTCGTTGTTTTTTTTGGTTCTTGATACGATATATGAGGGATGAGGTACATTTGCAGGTCTAGTTTATACAAAATTACCAACGTAACCTTATAATTGGGAAGTGACACCCATACCTATAATGAACCCAAAACCCTCTAAAATGTTACTCCAGCACCGCCTTCAGAGACCCAGTGACCCCTGCCAGCTGCCATGACAAAACACAAGGACAAGGACCCCAAGACAGAAAAGCAAATAAAAGAAAGAAAAAACAAAAATAGCTAAAAAAAAAAGGCAAGACAAACACAAAGGACAGAACCAGGAGCACTCAAACAAAACACCAACAAAACAGGTCCAGGGAGGGAGGACGGAAGAAACATCACAGGTGCTGCCACGAGCTCTGACTGACTCCCGACAAGTCCAGCCTCCTCTCCTCATCCTGGAGACCCTCCCTCTTTACTCAAACTTCCAATCAGGTAAGCCACCACCCCTTATTAATGAATATGCACCCAACCCTACTATATCTCTCCGCCTCGTCTGCAGGCCCCAGTCATGCTGGCCCTCCCCTTAGCTTTGCTCAGTTCCAGGCCATGTACTGAACTGGCCAAGAAGTCTTCTGCTTGATGTCACCCAAGTCCAAAAACAGCTTCTACAGGCTGTGTGGAATTCAGCTTTAACCTAGAGACTGTGGATGTTTCGGCGTTAATGAGAACATTTCTGGAGACCCTCCCTCTTTGCTCAAACTTCCAATCAGGTAAGCCACCACCCCTTATTAATGAATATGCACCCAACCCTACTATATCTCTCTGCCTCGTCTGCAGGCCCCAGTCATGCTGGACCTCCCCTTAGCTTTGCTCAGTTCCAGGCCATGTACTGAACTGGCCAAGAAGTCTTCTGCTTGATGTCACCCAAGTCCAAAAACGGCTTCTACAGGCTGTGTGGAATTCAGCTTTAACCTACAGACTGTGGATATTTTAGCGTTCATGAGAACATTTCTGGAGACCCTCCCTCTTTGCTCAAACTTCCAATCAGGTAAGCCACCACCCCTTATTAATGAATATGCACCCAACCCTACTATATCTCTCTGCCTCGTCTGCAGGCCCCAGTCATGCTGGCCCTCCCCTTAGCTTTGCTCAGTTCCAGGCCATGTACTGAACTGGCCAAGAAGTCTTCTGCTTGATGTCACCCAAGTCCAAAAACATCTTCTACAGGCTGTCTGGAATTCAGTTTTAACCAACAGACTGTGGATGTTTCGGCGTTAATGAGAACATTCCTGGAGACCCTCCCTCTTTACTCAAACTTCCAATCAGGTAAGCCATCGCCAGGGGCGGACTGACCATTCGAGCACTCGGGCACATCCCGAGGGCCTGGGGTCAGTAGGGGGCCCCATGAAATGCTCCTGGTACCTTTTTTTATAGGATTTTTTTGGGTGTTCTTTGAGTGTGGGCAAGGACACAGGGGCCCCATGATCCCCTATGGCCCGGGGGCCCCATGAGTTGTCAGTCCGCCCCTGGCCATCTCCCCTTATTAATGAATATGCACCCAACCCTACTATATCTCTCCGCCTCGTCTGCAGGCCCCAGTCATGCTGGCCCTCCCCTTAGCTTTGCTCAGTTCCAGGCCATGTACTGAACTGGCCAAGAAGTCTTCTGCTTGATGTCACCCAAGTCCAAGAACGGCTTCTACAGGCGGTGTGGAATTCAGCTTCAACCTACAGACTGTGGATGTTTTAGCGTTAATGAGAACATTTCTGGAGACCCTCCCTCTTTATTCAAACTTCCAATCAGGTAAGCCACCACCCCTTATTAATGAATATGCATCCAACCCTACTATATCTCTTTGCCTCGTCTGCAGGCCCCAGTCATGCTGGACCTCCCCTTAGCTTTACTCAGTTCCAGGATATGTACTGAACTGGCCAAGAAGTCTTCTTCTTGATGTCACCCAAGTCTAAAAACGGCTTCTACAGCCTGTGTGGAATTCAGCTTTAACCTACAGACTGTGGATGTTTCGGCGTTAATGAGAACATTCCTGGAGACCCTCCCTCTTTACTCAAACTTCCAATCAGGTAAGCCATCGCCAAGGGCAGACTGACCATTCGAGCGCGCTCGGCACATCCCGAGGGCCTGGGGTCAGTAGGGGGCCTCATGAAATGCTCCTGGTACCTTTTTTATAGGATTTTGTTCTGGGTGTGATTTGAGTGTGGGAAGGACACAGGGGTCCCATGATCCACTATGGCCTGGGGGCCCCATGAGTTGTCAGTCCGCCCCTGGCCATCTCCCCTTATTAATGAATATGCACCCAACCCTACTATATCTCTCCGCCTCGTCTGCAGGCCCCAGTCATGCTGGACCTCCCCTTAGCTTTGCTCAGTTCCAGGCCATGTACTGAACTGGCCAAGAAGTCTTCTGCTTGATGTCACCCAAGTCCAAAAACGACTTCTACAGGCTGTGTGGAATTCAGCTTTAACCTACAGACTGTGGATATTTCGGCATTCATGAGAACATTTCTGGAGACTCTCCCTCTTTGCTCAAACTTCCGATCAGGTAAGCCACCACCCCTTATTAATGAATATGCACCCAACCCTACTATAGATCTCCGCCTCGTCTGCAGGCCCCAGTCATGCTGGCCCTCCCCTTAGCTTTGCTCAGTTCCAGGCCATGTACTGAACTGGCCAAGAAGTCTTCTGCTTGAGGTCACCCAAGTCCAAAAACGGCTTCTACAGGCTGTGTGGAATTCAGCTTTAACCTACAGACTGTGGATATTTCGGCATTCATGAGAACATTCCTGGAGACCCTCCCTCTTTCCTCAAACTTCCAATCAGGTAAGCCATCGCCAAGGGCAGACTGACCATTCGAGCGCTCGGGCACATCCCGAGGGCCTGGGGTCAGTAGGGGGCCTCATGAAATGCTCCTGGTACCTTTTTTATAGGATTTTGTTCTGGGTGTGATTTGAGTGTGGGCAAGGACACAGGGGTCCCATGATCCACTATGGCCTGGGGGCCCCATGAGTTTTCAGTCCACCCCTGGCCATCGCCCCTTATTAATAAATATGCACCCAACCCTACTATATCTCTCCGCCTCGTCTGCAGGCCCCAGTCATGCTGGACCTCCCCTTAGCTTTGCTCAGTTCCAGGCCATGTACTGAACTGGCCAAGAAGTCTTCTGCTTGATGTCACCCAAGTCCAAAAACGACTTCTACAGGCTGTGTGGAATTCAGCTTTAACCTACAGACTGTGGATATTTCGGCATTCATGAGAACATTTCTGGAGACCCTCCCTCTTTGCTCAAACTTCCGATCAGGTAAGCCACCACCCCTTATTAATGAATATGCACCCAACCCTACTATAGATCTCCGCCTCGTCTGCAGGCCCCAGTCATGCTGGCCCTCCCCTTAGCTTTGCTCAGTTCCAGGCCATGTACTGAACTGGCCAAGAAGTCTTCTGCTTGATGTCACCCAAGTCCAAAAACATCTTCTACAGGCTGTCTGGAATTCAGCTTTAACCTACAGACTGTGGATATTTCGGCATTCATGAGAACATTTCTGGAGACCCTCCCTCTTTGCTCAAACTTCCGATCAGGTAAGCCACCACCCCTTATTAATGAATATGCACCCAACCCTACTATAGATCTCCGCCTCGTCTGCAGGCCCCAGTCATGCTGGACCTCCCCTTAGCTTTGCTCAGTTCCAGGCCATGTACTGAACTGGCCAAGAAGTCTTCTGCTTGAGGTCACCCAAGTCCAAAAACGGCTTCTACAGGCTGTGTGGAATTCAGCTTTAACCTACAGACTGTGGATGTTTCGGCATTAATGAGAACATTCCTTGAGATCGGCACCCATGTGTCATCACGTGTATTTGAGTATGTAATTGCGAAGTGTAAAGTTGCAAATTGCCAAGTTACGGTGACAGCAGCTTCACCGACAACCACACCCTGAACCTTCAAGAAAAAGCTCCGGAAGAAAGAACGGGACGCCATGTTGTCACCTCTCATGCGAAGACTTCTTTCGCTCACACTTTATAATGAAATGTGGAAAAGCTTTAGGGGAATCCTGAGACACAGGAGGACGGCGCACTGATCTTTAATTAAGTTCTGGCAGATTTCACTCCTCCCGTGTGGCAATAGAAGAAGCTCAAAGAGAAAAATCACTAAATATATTATAAATTAGGTTAGAGTTTCAGGCAAAAGTACAGACGTGGCTTATTAGAAACACGGTTCACACATGGAAAAAAAAAAAAATAAAACTTTGTTACAAATTAGAGTGAAATAAATGAGAAGGAAATAATACCATACAGAAGATTGTTCTCTTTTCTTTGTGTGCCTGGAGGAGCTCTGCTAATTATTGCTCCTTCCATCTAAACTGACCATATCACATAATCCCAGATCAAGGGCGGAAAAGTACAACTCAGCGTGAAGAAAAGTTTATGGGATTCCATGTGGAGGGATTGAAAAAAAAAAAAAAAAAAAAGAGACGAGTGGGGCCACTCCCACTATTCAGGATGTCACTGTTGAGTCAAGGAAAGGAAAGTTCTGCTTGAAGATCTAATGCAGGCCATAGATGGGTCGAAAATCGGCCGATTTTCGGATCGTTAGTGGGCTATTTGTTCGGCCGTTTTTTCGGGATTTTGGCCGGTTTTTTTTTTTTTTTGGTAAAGTTGGAAAAAAATCGGCCGATCGGCCGATTTTCGCGGCAATAATGGGCTAATCGGCCGATTTTTTACCGATAAAAAATCTGCGCATGAGCAGTGACCTGCAAGAGGAAGACAAAAAGAAGAAAAAGAAGAAGAGGAAGAGGATGAAGAAGAGGATGAAGAAGAAGAAGAGGATGAAGAAGAAGAAGAGGATGAGGAAGAAGAAGAAGATGAGGATGAAGAAGAAGAAGAGGATGAGGAAGAAGAAGAAGAGGATGAGGATGAGGAAGAAGAAGAAGAAGATGAGGATGAGGATGAAGAAGAAGAAGAGGATGAGGAAGAAGAAGAGGATGAGGATGATGATGAAGAAGAAGAGGATGGGGATGATGAAGAAGAGGATGAGGATGAAGAAGAAGAAGAAGAAGAAGAGGATGAGGATGATGAAGAAGAAGAGGATGAGGATGAAGAAGAAGAAGAAGAAGAAGAAGAGGATGAGGATGATGAAGAAGAAGAGGACGAGGATGAAGAAGAAGAAGAGGATGAGGATGAAGAAGATGATGAAGAAGAAGAGGATGAGGAAGAAGAAGAAGAAGAGGATGAGGATGATGAAGAAGAAGAGGATGAGGATGAAGAAGAAGAGGATGAGGATGAAGAAGAGGATGAGGATGATGAAGAAGAAGAGGATGAAGATGAAGAAGAAGAAGAGGATGAAAAAGAAGAAGAGGATGAGGATGAAGACGAAGAGGATGAGGATGAAGAAGAGGATAAGGATGATGAAGAAGAGGATGAAGATGATGAAGAAGAAGAGGATGAAGAAGAAGAGGATGAAGAAGAAGAAGAAGAAGAAGAGGAGGATGAGGAAGAAGTAGAAGAAGAGGATGAGGATGATGATGAAGAAGAAGAGGATGAGGATGATGAAGAAGAAGAGGATGATGAAGAAGAAGAAGAGGATGAAGAAGAAGAAGAAGAAGAAGAAGAGGATGAGGATGAAAAAGAAGAAGAAAAAGAAGTAGGATGAAAATAAGAAGAATTCCAGTCCAGCAAAAAGTGTCTCTGCAGAGAGCTCCGCTATTTCTTTGACAGTTCTCTGACAGTTCCTTGACATTTACAGCGGTTGCAACATTGTATCTATTTGTTTCCGAATAAACATCTGTATCCTAAATGGAAACAAATAGATACAATGTTGCAACCGCTGTAAATGTGAAGGAACTGTCAGAGAACTGTCAGAAATAGCATAGCCCTCTGCAGGGACACTTTTTCCCGGCTGTAGACGGGATGAAAATCGGCCTATTTTTTTTACCATTGGTGGTAACGTCGGCCACTTGAACGACCGATTGTTCATTTTTTTAAAGAAAAATCGGCCGATTTTTGACCCATCTATGGCCTGCATAAGTGCTCGTATGGAGCCCGACCAATAAAAAAAAATGTCAGCCATAGAGTCTGCTGATTGGATTATCGCCCTTTTTTTAACCACTTGAGCTCCGGAATGTTTTACCCCCTTCATAACCGGGGCAATTTTTGCTGTTCAGCACTGCCAGTAGGGTTCCTCCAGAGATTCAAAGGGGTTCCTTGAGCAGTGGCTGATTGACATTCAATTTGATGGGGTATGCATAGTTGAGAGGCCAACCCCACTTGGTAACGTCAGCCACATGACACCAAAAATCTTTTTCGTGACCTAATAGCGGGACATTCTTCCATTGACCCCCAATGAATTGGTCTTAGCAGGGGTTCCCCGAGACCTACAAACTATTTCAAGGGTTCCTCAAGGGCAGGGGTCTGCAGTCTTTCTAAACAAAGGACCAGTTTACTGTCCCTCAGACTTTAAGAAGGCCAGATTGCGTCCAATGGGAATACAAGGTGGGAGGAGTAGTGCCCCATCATTGGTGTCAGTGGGAGGAGTAGTGCCCCATCATTGGTGTCAGTGGGAGGAATAGTGCCACATCATTGGTGTCAGTGGGAGGAGTAGTGCCCCATCATTTGTGTCTGTGGAAGAAATAGTGCCCCATCATTGCTGTCAGTAGGAGGAATAGTGCCACATCATTGGTATTAGTGGAAGGAACAGTGTCCCATCATTGGTGTCAGTGGAAGGAACAGTGTCCCATCATTGGGGTCAGTGGAAGGAACAGTGCCCCATCATTGGTGTCAGTGGGAGGAATAGTGCCCCATCATTGGTATTGGTGGAAGGAACAGTGCACCATCATTGGTGTCAGTGGAAGGAACAGTGCCCCATCATTGGTGTCAGTGGGAGGAATAGTGCCCCATCATTGGTGTCAGTGGAAGGAACAGTGCCCCATCATTTGTGTCTGTGGAAGAAATAGTGCCCCATCATTGCTGTCAGTAGGAGGAATAGTGTCCCATCATTGGTGTCAGTGGGAGGAATAGTGTCCCATCATTGGTGTCAGTGGGAGGAATAGTGCCCCATCATTGGTGTCAGTGGGAGGAATAGTGCCCCATCATTGCTGTCAGTGGAGAGGAGTAGAGTCCCATCATTGGTGTCGGTGGGATGAATAGTGCCCCACCATTGGTGTCAGTGGGGAGGAGTAGAGTCCCATCATTGGTATCAGTGTGAGGAATAGTGCCCCATCATTGGTGTCAGTGAAAGGAATAGTGCCCCATCATTGCTTTCAGTGGGAGGAATAGTGTCCCATCATTGGTGTCAGTGGGAGAAATAGTGCCACATCATTGGTATCCGTGGGAGGAATAGTGCCCCATCATTGGTGTCGGTGGGAGGAATAGTGCCCCATCATTGGTGTCAGTGGGAGGAATAGTGCCATATCATTGGTTTCAGTGGGAGGAATAGTGTCGCATCATTGGTGTCGGTGTGAGGAATAGTGCCCCATCATTGGTGTCAGTGGGAGGAATAGTGCCCCATCATTGGTGTCAGTGGGAGGAATAGTGCCCCATCATTGGTATTAGTGGAAGGAACATTGCCCCATTATTGGTGTCAGTGGAAGGAACAGTGCCCCATCATTGGTGTCAGTGGGAGGAATACAGCCCCATCATTGGTATTGGTGGAAGGAACAGTGCACCATCATTGGTGTCAGTGGAAGGAACAGTGCCCCATCATTGGTGTCAGTGGGAGGAATAGTGCCCCATCATTGGTGTCAGTGGAAGGAACAGTGCCCCATCATTTGTGTCTGTGGAAGAAATAGTGCCCCATCATTGCTGTCAGTAGGAGGAATAGTGTCCCATCATTGGTGTCAGTGGGAGGAATAGTGTCCCATCATTGGTGTCAGTGGGAGGAATAGTGCCACATCACTGGTATCAGTGGGAGGAATAGCGCCCCATCATTGGTGTCAGTGGAAGGAACAGTGCCCCATCATTGGTGTCAGTGGGAGGAATAGTGCCCCATCATTGCTGTCAGTGGAGAGGAGTAGAGTCCCATCATTGGTGTCGGTGGGATGAATAGTGCCCCACCATTGGTGTCAGTGGGGAGGAGTAGAGTCCCATCATTGCTTTCAGTGGGAGGAATAGTGTCCCATCATTGGTGTCAGTGGGAGAAATAGTGCCACATCATTGGTATCCGTGGGAGGAATAGTGCCCCATCATTGGTGTCGGTGGGAGGAATAGTGCCCCATCATTGGTGTCAGTGGGAGGAATAGTGCCATATCATTGGTTTCAGTGGGAGGAATAGTGTCGCATCATTGGTGTCGGTGTGAGGAATAGTGCCCCATCATTGGTGTCAGTGGGAGGAATAGTGCCCCATCATTGGTGTCAGTGGGAGGAATAGTGCCCCATCATTGGTATTAGTGGAAGGAACATTGCCCCATTATTGGTGTCAGTGGAAGGAACAGTGCCCCATCATTGGTGTCAGTGGGAGGAATAGTGCCCCATCATTGGTGTCAGTGGAAGGAACAGTGCCCCATCATTTGTGTCTGTGGAAGAAATAGTGCCCCATCATTGCTGTCAGTAGGAGGAATAGTGTCCCATCATTGGTGTCAGTGGGAGGAATAGTGCCCCACCATTGGTGTTAGTGGGAGGAATAGTGCCTATCATTGGTGTCAGTGGGAGGAATAGTTCCCCATCATTGGTATAAGTGGGAGGAATAGAGCCCCATCATTGGTGTCAGTGGAGAGGAATAGTGCCCCATCATTGGTGTCAGTGGGAGGATTAGTGCCCCATCATTTGTGTCAGTGGAAGAAATAGTGCCCCATTATTGGTGTCAGTGGGAGGAATAGTGCCCCATCATTGGTGTCAGTGGAGAGGAGTAAAAAGTCCTATCATTGGTGTCAGTGGGAGGAATAGTGCCCCATCATTTGTGTCAGTGGAAGAAATAGTGCCCCATTATTGGTGTCAGTGGGAGGAATAGTGCCCCATCATTGGTGTCAGTGGGAATAGTGCCCCATCATTGGTGTCAGTGGGATGAATAGTGCCCCATCATTGGTGTCAGTGGGAGGAGTAGTAGAGTCCCATCATTGGGGTCGTGTGAGGAATAGTGCCCCATCATTGGTGTCCCCATCATTGTGTCAGTGGAGGAATATAGCCCTATCATTGGTGTCAGTGGGAGGAATATAGCCCCATCATTGCTTTCATTGGTAGGAATAGTGCCCCATCATTGGTATCAGTGGGAGGAATAGTGCCCCATCATTGGTATCAGTGGGAGGAATAGTGTCCCATCATTGGTGTCAGTGGGAGGAATAGTGCCCATCATTGGTGTCAGTGGGAGGAATAGTGCCCCATCATTGTTGTCAGTGGGAGGAATAGTGCCCCATCATTGGTATCAGTGGGAGGAATAGTGCCCATCATTGGTGTCAGTGGGAGGAATAGTGTCCCATCATTGGTGGTGGGGGAATAGTGCCCCATCATTGGTGTCAGTGGGAGGAATAGTGCCCCATCATTGGTGCCCCATCATTGGGAGAGAATAGTGCCCCATCATTGGTGTCAGTGGGAGGAATAGTGCCCCATCATTGGTGTCAGTGGGAGGAATAGTGCCCCCATCATGGTGTCAGTGGGAGGATAGTGCCCCATCATTGGTGTCAGTGGGAGGAATAGTGCCCCATCATTGGTGTCAGTGGGAGGAATAGTGCCCCATCATTGGTGTCAGTGGGAGTGCCCCATCATTGGTGTCAGTGGGAGGAATAGTGCCCCATCATTGGTGTCAGTGGGAGGAATAGTGCCCCATCATTGGTGTCAGTGGGAGGAATAGTGCCCCATCATTGGTGTCAGTGGGAGGAATAGTGCCCCATCATTGGTGTCAGTGGGAGGAATAGTGCCCCATCATTGGTGTCAGTGGGAGGAATAGTGCCCCATCATTGGTGTCAGTGGGAGGAATAGTGCCCCATCATTGGTGTCAGTGGGAGGAATAGTGCCCCATCATTGTGTCAGTGGAGGAATAGTGCCCCATCATTGGTGTCAGTGGGAGGAATAGTGCCCCATCATTGGTGTCATTAGTGTCAGGTGGTGGGAGGAATAGTGCCCCATCATTGGTGTCAGTGGAGGAGGAAATAGTGCCCCATCATTGGTGTCAGTGGGAGGAATAGTGCCCCATCATTTGGTGTCAGTGAATAGTGCCCCATCATTGGTGTCAGTGGGAGAATAGTGCCCCATCATTGGTGTCAGTGAGGAGGAGTAGGTGCCCATCATTGGTGTCAGTGGAGGAATAGTGCCCCATCATTGGTATCAGTGGGAGGAATAGTGCCCCATCATTGGTGTCAGTGGGAGGAATATGCCCCATCATTGGTGTCAGTGGGAGGAATATAGCCCCATCATTGCTTTCAAGGAATAGTGCCCCATTGGTGTCATTGGTATCAGTGGGAGGAATATAGTGCCCCATCATTGGTGTCAGTGGGAGGAATAGTGTCCCATCATTGGTATCAGTGGGAGGAATAGTGCCCCATCATTGGTGTCAGTGGGAGGAATAGTGCCCCATTATTGGTATCATGGGAGGAATAGTGCCATCATTATTGGTATCAGTGGGAGGAATAGTGCCCCATCATTGGTGTCAGTGGGAGGAATAGTGCCCCATCATTGGTGTCAGTGGGAGGAATAGTGTCCCATCATTAGTATCAGTGGGAGGAATAGTGTCCCATCATTGGTGTCATTGGGAGGAATAGTGCCCCATCATTGGTGTTAGTGGGAGGAATAGTGCCCCATCATTGGTGTCAGTGGGAGGAATAGTGCCCCATCATTGGTGTCAGTGGGAGGAATAGTGCCCCATCATTGGTGTCATTGTGGGAGGAATAGTGCCCCATCATTGGTGTCAGTGGGAGGAATAATGCCCCATCATTGGTGTCAGTGGGAGGAATAGTGTCCCATCATTGGTGTCAGTGGGAGGAATAGTGCCCCATCATTGGTGTCAGTGGGAGGAATAGTGCCCCATCATTGGTGTCAGTGGAAGGAATAGTGCCCCATCATTGGTGTCAGTGGGAGGAATAGTGCCCCTTCATTGGTGTCAGCTACATGGGTAGCTTTCTTTCCCTTTCCTGAAGCTGGGCTGTCATGAATTTATTATTTTTTCAGAAGATAAAATCTCATTTATCCTGTACAGCGTAGATCCCTTGTTCGGGTCTCTCATGTGCCAGCTCAGCTGTTCTCTGGTGTCAGACAGTCAGCGATAACTTCACCTTGTTCAGAAGTAAGAAGTGAGCGGTTGAAGGTGAATCTCCTCCGTGCCGATGCAGCACTTTTGGCAGATGTGAAAAGCAGCCATAAAAACTGCGCAAGCCGGGAGGCCGTCACCACCTATAGAGCTTTGTATCACACGCCGGTTTATGGTGTCACTGTTCTGGCGGAACCCTCTCCGGGTGAGGACATACATTGTAAACAGAATATTGGAGGGTGAGGAACTGCTAGCACGGGCGGTCTGACCATTCGAGCACTCGGGCACTGCCCGAGGGCCCGGGGTCCATAGGGGGCCCCATGAAATGCCCCTGGTACCTTTTTTTTATTTATAGGCTTTTTTGGGTGTGCTTGGAGTGTGAGCAAGGACACAGGGGCCCCATGATCCCCTATTGCCTGGGGGCCCCATGAGTTGTCAGCCCACCCCGGATTGTGAGATGGCACCTTAAAGCCCAACTCAGCTTCAGTTGGCTGAATTCATTCCGGGTGCACTACAACAAAAGGTGTGCAAGGTCTTACCTGAGTAGAAAAGCCTGTCCCCCCACCAGCCTGCTGCAGAGTTGGACCTTTCCTCTCCGTGTGGAAGCAGCGGTCTCTCCGTAGAGATCTGACACATTCCCTGCTGAGTCAGAGGCAAGCTCATGATAGCTGATGATTGTAGAGCTCTAGGTCAGACTCAGGGGAGGACATGTTGGACCTCTGCAGTGAGATCACTGCTTCCACACAGAGAGCGAGGGTTCTTCTCTACAGCATGCTGTGTGAGTGTGGAAGCTGTGGTCTCTCTGCAGAGGTCCAACATGCCCCCCTGTTGAGCTTCCAGAGCTCTCTATCCTGCAGAGACGTATAAGGCCTGGATTTTAGTACATTCAATTGTTATTTTTTTAATTATTATTAATAGAATTGGCCAACAATGTGAACAATGCACTATGTTTACTTTCTACATAACGTTTTTTTTTTTTTGTAACACCTTTATGGTATCTAATGCCGGCCATAGATGGGTGGAAAATCGACCGATTTTTCGGCAGAAGAAGAAGAATGGATACATTGTTGCGACCGCAATACTTTTTCATGTCAAATATAATAGCGGAGCTCTCTGCAAGAAACAGAAGTAATTAAATGCCGGCCGTAGACGGGACGAAAATTGGCCGATTTTTTTTACCATTGGTGGTAACGTCGGCCGATCGAACAACCTAAACCAGCCATCAACCGTGACATCAAGGGTTCTGAAGAAGTCTAGGATTCCTCAAGAGGTTTGTAGGGGTTCCTTGAGCTATGACTGCTTGATTCCAAAGCGAACGCCACTTGGCAGCGCCTGCTACGACAGCCATTATCTTTTTGACTGTCTGTGAGGGACATTCTTCCCCCTGACCACCAATGTAATGATCATTCTTCTCACTGACCCCCAATGTAAGGGACATTCTTCCCACTGAACCCCAATGTAAGGGACATTCTTCCCACTGACCACCAATGTAAGGGACATTCTTCCCACTGACCACCAATGTAAGGGACATTCTTCCCACTGACCACCAATGTAAGGGACATTCTTCCCACTGACCCCCAATGTAAGGGACATTCTTCCCACTGACCACCAATGTAAGGGACATTCTTCCCACTGACCACCAATGTAAGGGACATTCTTCCCACTGACCACCAATGTAAGGGACATTCTTCCCACTGATCACCAATGTAAGGGACATTCTTCCCGCTGACCCCCAATGTAAGGAGTTTTCTTCCCACTGACCACCAATGTAAGGAGCTTTCTTCCCACTGATCACCAATGTAAGGGACATTCTTCCCACTGACCACCAATGTAAGGGACATTCTTCCCACTGACCACCAATGTAAGGAGCTTTCTTCCCACTGACCCCCAATGTAAGGGACATTCTTCCCACTGATCACCAATGTAAGGGACATTCTTCCCACTGAACCGCAATGTAAGGGGCATTCTTCCCACTGATCCCCAATGTAAGGGACATTCTTCCCACTGATCACCAATGTAAGGGACATTCTTCCCACTGACCCCCAATGTAAGGGACATTCTTCCCACTGACCCCCCAATGTAAGGGACATTCTTCCCACTGATCACCAATGTAAGGGACATTCTTCCCACTGAACCGCAATGTAAGAGGCATTCTTCCCACTGACCCCCAATGTAAGGGACATTCTTCCCACTGACCACCAATGTAAGGGACATTCTTCCCACTGATCCCCAATGTAAGGGACATTCTTCCCACTGACCACCAATGTAAGGAGCTTTCTTCCCACTGACCCCCAATGTAAGGGACATTCTTCCCACTGATCACCAATGTAAGGGGCATTCTTCCCACTGATCCCCAATGTAAGGGACATTCTTCCCACTGATCACCAATGTAAGGGACATTCTTCCCACTGACCCCCAATGTAAGGGACATTCTTCCCACTGACCCCCCAATGTAAGGGACATTCTTCCCACTGATCACCAATGTAAGGGACATTCTTCCCACTGAACCGCAATGTAAGAGGCATTCTTCCCACTGACCCCCAATGTAAGGGACATTCTTCCCACTGACCACCAATGTAAGGGACATTCTTCCCACTGATCACCAACGTAAGGGACATTCTTCCCACTGATCACCAATGTAAGGGACATTCTTCCCACTGATCACCAATGTAAGGGACATTCTTCCCACTGAACCGCAATGTAAGGGGCATTCTTCCCACTGATCCCCAATGTAAGGGACCACCGCCCCACTGCATGGTAAAAAAATGTTTGTGCCCGGAATTCTGCTTTAAGGGGTAGCTTGTCCCTTCCTTACGCCCAAGCTTGCCTTTTTAAGTCACTTAGGCTGCTAAACATTATGGATGAGCTTTGATTTCAGGTTGAACATGGGTTCAACCCAACCAGAACTTGAACCCAGCCTGTCAGGAATGGACTTGCCAGTGGTGGTGGGACTCACCTGCCTTGTGGGCTGCAGTACCAGGGCTGGCCAGTGGGTGCTCTCAGCAACCAGAGGCTCACTCCTGCAATGAGCCATCACCTGAGACTGATTGCAGCAGGTGTATTTAAGGAATGGCCAGGCCTGTGATCAGGGCCTTGGGGTTCTGTTAGGGATCCGTGTGGACTGACATAGGGAAACGCAGGCTCCAGGTATAGTATAAACAATACAATTTATTAAGACTAAACAACACAAACGCAGTGCAAGGTAAACATAACACAGTGCAAACAACCCAAACTCCAACAGACAACCATATATACAAATCAACATAGTCGGGCAGGCCGGGTCGGTAGCAAACGGCCAAACAGGGTACCAGGAGAGAGCGGAAGAGTGGTCAGGAATAGCCGAGGTCAGGACAGGCGGAGTTCGCTCAGAGTCAGGATCAAGCAGAATCAGGAATCAAGCAGGAAGCAGACAGGATGCAGGTACAGGGGCTCATGGGAAACATTACACCAAGGCCCTGATCACAGGCCTGGTCATTCCTTAAATACACCTGCTGCAATCAGTCTCAGGTGATGGCTCATTGCAGGAGTGAGCCTCTGGTTGCTGAGAGCACCTGCTGGCCAGCCCTGGTACTGCAGCCCACAAGGCAGGTGAGTCCCACCACCACTGGCAAGTCCATTCCTGACACAGCCTGTTTTCAGTCCAGAAAGGAGGCCAACAATTTGGCCATATTTGGGCAGTTTGCCCACCCAAACCTCTGGCTGCTGCAGCAAAAAATCTGTCATTTAAAAGCAGTATCCCTTCGGTAAATGACAGATTCCCATCAGCTTCTAAACAAACCAGCAGGGGTCTCGGGTGACATCGTTGACCAAATATGGTCATGATCATTTTTGTTCGATGATGACATCCAGGTTTCCCACCATTGTCGTTGACATTCCACCAACGCCAGGGAGCTGTCATTTGTAACAGGAGTAGCAGAGGGGGAAGCATGGTCATTGCAGTGGTTTGCAGGTCATTGGGCATCACTTGTTAATTATGCTGGATCCACATTGTTGGGTGAGACAACTGGCCATAGACATGTTTTTATTTGATTTCCAATTTTCTTTTCTGAGTAACAAGAGACTATGGACCATGCCCTCATTCACAACATAGTTACATAGTTAGTCTGGCTTAAAAAAGACAAAAGTCCATCCAGTTCAACCATAGAAAAAAAAAAAAAGTTATAATCCTACACCCACAGTTGATCCAGAGGAAGGCAAAATAAAATCCCCAGCAAAGCACGATCCAATTTGCTCCTGGTGGGAAAAAAAATTCCTTCCTGATCCCCCGAGAGGCAATCGGATATTCCCTGGATCAACTTTCCCTATAAATGTTATATCCAGTTATATTCTGTGTATCTAAGAACAAATCCAGGACTTTCCTACAGCAATCCACTGAGCTGGCCACAACCAACTCTTGAGGGAGTCTATTCCACATTCTCACAACTCTTACTGTGAAGAAACCACAAAGAGGAGAAGGTCAGATATCTTAAGGGGGATTCTAGATTCCGATAAGAGGGGATCATATGTGGGGATGAGGCCTTTGTCCACAGCAACATCGGAATGAGGTGCCTTGCAAGAGAGAGAGGATTGGTCACACCCAACCATCTTGCACCTCCCCACCACCCTTGCACCCAGGGGTGGACTGACAACTCATGGGGCCCCCAGGCAATAGGGAATCATGGGGCCCCTGTGTCCTTTCCCACTCTCAAAGCACACCCAAAAAAGCTTATATAGGGTACCATGGGCATTTCATGGGGCTCCTACTGACTCCGGATCCCTCGGGGGGTGCCCGAGTGTTCGAATGGTCAGTCCGCCCCTGCTTGCACCCTACCAATATTGAGGGCATGTGGACCTAGATGTTGACACAACTGTACAATAACACTTCAATATCACAGACTATACATGAGAGTATTTCAGTGGATAATGCAGCCAGGACACCCAGCTAGCACTTCTCAAGGTGATCCACAATCCAAACAGATGTAAAACACCGGCGTCTCGGGTTAAAGGCTTGGTAATGGTGGGCGGTAATCACACTCACTTGACATAAACTGGCTGCCATTAAACTCAGCTATTCGGAATTAATTGTCTGCAGAACAGCAATACAGAGCCGGTTGAGGCTGCCGATTATGGCCTTTCGAGAATGAAGAACCGCCATCATAATATCCTTGACATGAATACGGTTATCTTTTTCTTCACAGGAAGGTGCTTAACATTGAGGTGGAATATTCCAGGAATTCTCAGATGCCGAGCAAATCTGAGATTGATTTAAATGGAACCCTTGCCTATCATCAATTCAATCTTGACAAAATTTCCACAAGAATGCAGTAATCAGCGAATTCCCATTAAGATGTATTTATGAGTCTGAAGACAGAAGAATAGACGACTTCTGCCAGGTAATTCGGGTTAGTTTTTTTTTTCCCACTTATAGAAAAAATTGCAGTTTTTTCTCAAAGTCTGTGTAAAAATGATGAACGATATGAATGAAACATACATTTCCATTTCAAGAAAAAATATTCAGGACAAAAAATATGAAGAAAAAAAAAACATAGAAACAAAGGGGGGGGGGGGGGAGGCATCCTCCCACTCCTGGAGGACATCCAGCGATGAAATGCATAGAGCGAGGCTTGGATGTGACGTCACCACGCACGGCTGTGTTTGGACTCATGGTTTGGGGATCACGGCTGGAGACAACCCGATGTATAACACATTTTAGAATGGGGGGCCTCAAGACTGTCCATAATTTTAAAGGGTGCCTAAGGGCTGTCCATAATTTTAAAGGGTGCCTCTGGACTGTCCATAATTTTAAATGGTGCCTCGGGACTGTCCATCATTTTAAAGGTGCCTCGGGACTGTCCATCATTATAAAGGGTGCCTCGGCACTGTTCATCATTTTAAAGGGTGCCTCGGGACTGTCCATAATTTTAAAGCGTGCCTCAAGACTGTCCATCAGTTTAAAGAGTGCATCTGGACTGTCCATCATTTTAAACGGTGCCTCTGGACTGTCCATAATTTTAAAGGGTGCCTCTGGACTGTCCATAATTTTAAAGGGTGCCTCTGGACTGTCCATAATTTTAAAGGGAGCCTCAAGACTGTCTTTAATTTTAAAGGATGCCTCAAGACTCTCCATCATTTTAAAGGGTGCCTCAAGACTGTCTATAATTTTAAAGGGTGCCTCAAGACTGTCCATAATTTTAAAAGGAGCCTCAAGACTATCTATAATTTTAAAGGGAGCCTGAAGACTGTCCATCATTTTAAAGGGAGCCTTATGACTATCTATAATTTTAAAGGGAGCCTGAAGACTGTCCATCATTTTAAAGGGTGCCTCAAGACTGTCCATCATTTTAAAGGGTGCCTCGGGACTGTCCATCATTTTAAAGGGTGCCTCGACTGAAAAAAGGTTGAGAAACACTGCTCTATACCCACAGGTCTCATCTAGAACCACCAGGCACACACATCATTGGCAACCTGTGTGTCAAGGTCCTACCTTTTCCCAGAGGTTATGTTACTCCCATGTGCTGGCATCCATCTTGGATTTCTGCTGAGCATGGTGGGAAACTTTTATGCCTTCAGGTCTCTGAGGTCCATCCCCCAGAGGGGTGTGGCTGAGTACATATAAGCCTGTGATCCGCACATGCTCTTTGCACTTGTGTCTTGTGTCTTTGTCTTGCTACAGCTCTGTGTATACTCTCGTGACTCTTCTGGTATTCTGACTCGGCTTGTGACTAGACCATTCTCTGTGTTTTCCTTCGATCTGACCTTCCGTTGCTGAACCCGGCCTGTGACCTGTTATTCTCTGTCTACTGTTCTGTACCGTTTTGTCCCGTTGTTGTCGACCCGGCTTGCCTGACTACGTTATTGTCATTCTCACCAGCTACACGCCATTGGCGGGCGGCCATTACCGCAGCCGGGGTGTCTCGGGGGCCGCGACCTAGTTCCTGGCTGCGTTAAGTCCATCCCCACCATCAGGGGCCCTGGTGAAGGGCAGCCTGGGACTTAGACTCCGCGCCCTGAGGGACTTCGGTCTGTTGGTGGTGGTTGTCGTCAGCCAGTGCCTTACCCTGCCACTAGGCCTACCTGTCCGTTCCTCAGCCCTGCCCTGACACTGTGCTTCTTTGGGCACTGTACCTTCTGTTACCCTTGGCTGTAAGGGGAGCCCTCTCATCACCTCGACCTCCGGCCAGGTACGTGACAAATGTCTTTGTAGGATGTAGTATTGATAGGACCCTTAAATGGAAACACATACCTTTGGCCACATAGTGTATATGAGTACCTTAGGTCCTCCTATTAGCACCATACGCATGTTGGTTACAAATATTACTCGTACAATATTTCACAGCTGAAACCTCTACTGAAAACGTTTGTGCTGACACCGCGCCACAAAAAAAAAAAAAACCTGCTAAACTACGTGCGAGGAGAGCAGATGTTGATAGTTTTTAGGTGGAATTAAAATGAAAGGGTGTTTCAGGCCTTCTTTTTTTTTCGCAGTATGAAGTACTCCATCTTCATTCCCAAAGTCACCGCCATGCAACCTTTGGAGGGAAAAAAAAAAAAAAAACCCTCATCTTCTAAGGAGAAGTGGCAACCTAGCAAGTGGACAGCCAGAGTACAATTGGAGGTTAATCAGCTCCTCTCCCGCCCGGTGCCTTTCCTTTCTGTAGCCCAGTAGACCTAATTATCCCCTTCCCAGTGGCGGACGAGCCTTCTAAGCTGATCGATCCGGTCCCAGCGCTAAACCGGCAGAATAGAGAGAGCTTTCGAAAAAAGTTGCGTGAAGGTGACCAGAGGACTGAAGGAAACCTTCACATGCTTTGATGTGCCATTGTCAGGGGACCTTCGCCGCTCTTGACTCCGAATAAAAATTAACCGCTGAAATTGATACGGCGAGTCGAGGAAATGGAGTACGGCGCGTTGCATTAATGGGAAAAAAAAAAATATTACTTATTGAAACATTTCTGATTCTCTGGACAGTAGACAATGAATTTCTTCACTTTGTAATGCAGAGATGAAAATGGTAGAAAATTGTGAAATCAGCGTAGAGCTACAATCGGGGGGAACATTCAGTGCGCCTCGCTATGGTGTCCATTTTCATTTGTAGAAGTCTTTGGTGACTTCCCCAGGGAGCCCATGGGGCCCGAGAGACTGAAAGTGCTTTTGCAGTTTTTTTTCCTATGCAGTCCCTTAGAGGAACGTTTCTGCGGTTTTTTTAACATCGTCAGCTCCTGAAGGTTTTATCCCCCTTCATGACCAGGCCATTTTTTTTGCTATTTAACACAGGTAATTGTGCGGCCCATGCAACGCTGTACCCAAACAAAATACATATCATTTTTTTCATGCAAATAGAGCTTTCTTGTTGTGGTATTTGATCACCATTTTCAGTCCGGACACTTTCACCCACTTCCAGTTCGGACACTTTCACCCACTTCCAGTCCGGACGCTTTCACCCCTTCCAGTCCGGACGCTTTCACCCCTTCCAGTCCGGACACTTTCACCCCCTTCCAGTCCGGACACTTTCACCCCCTTCCAGTCCAGACACTTTCACCCCTTCCACTCCGGACGCTTTCATCCCCTTCCACTCCGGACACTTTCACCCCCTTCCAGTCCGGACACTTTCACCCCCTTCCAGTCCGGACACTTTCACCTCCTTCCAGTCCGGACACTTTCACCCCCTTCCAGTCCGGACACTTTCACCCCCTTCCAGTCCGGACACTTTCACCCCCTTCCAGTCCGGACACTTTCCCCCCCTTCCAGTCCGGACACTTTCTCCCCCCTTCCAGTCCGGACACTTTCCCCCCCCTTCCAGTCCGGACACTTTCACCCCCTTCCAGTCCGGACACTTTCACCCCCTTCCAGTCCGGACACTTTCACCCCTTTCCAGTCCGGACACTTTCCCCCCCCTTCCAGTCCGGACACTTTCCCCCCCTTCCAGTCCGGACACTTTCACCCCCTTCCAGTCCGGACACTTTCACCCCCTTCCAGTCCGGACACTTTCCCCCCCTTCCAGTCCGGACACTTTCCCCCCCCTTCCAGTCCGGACACTTTCCCCCCCCTTCCAGTCCGGACACTTTCCCCCCCTTCCAGTCCGGACACTTTCACCCCCTTCCAGTCCGGACACTTTCACACCCCTTTCCAGTCCGGACACTTTCCCCCCCTTCCAGTCCGGACACTTTCCCCCCCTTCCAGTCCGGACACTTTCCCCCCCCCTTCCAGTCCGGACACTTTCCCCCCCCTTCCAGTCCGGACACTTTCCCCCCCCTTCCAGTCCGGACACTTTCCCCCCCCCCTTCCAGTCCGGACACTTTCCCCCCCTTCCAGTCCGGACACTTTCCCCCCTTCCAGTCCGGACACTTTCCCCCCCTTCCAGTCCGGACACTTTCCCCCCCTTCCAGTCCGGACACTTTCCCCCCCTTCCAGTCCGGACACTTTCCCCCCCTTTCTGTCCAGGCCAATTTTCAGCTTTCAGCGCTATCACATTTTGAATGACAATTGCGCGGTCATGCAACACTGTACCCATATGAATGTTTTAGCATGTTTTTGAGACAGATAAAACTTTATTTTGGTGGTATTTATTCACCGCTGGGATTTTTATTTTTTTGCTATATCAAAGAAAAACTCCAAACATTTTTTGTTTTTCTTATAAAATTTTGTAAATAAATCTTTCTTCATAAATCTTGGCCAAAATGTATTCAGCTGTCTTTTTAGTAAAACAAAAATAACCCAAATTAGTTTATAGCCACAAATTATAATTTTTTACATTTTTTTTTTAATTTTTAGTTTATTTTTTTATATTATTATTTATGTTTTTTTTAACATAAGGGAGGAAGGCTGTGATGTAAAGGGGGGCTGTGACAGGGGCGGACTGACAAATCATGGGGTTCCCAGGAAATAGGGGATCATGGGGCCCGTGTCCTTGCCCACGCTCAAACCACACCCAAAAAGCCTATGAAAGGTACCAGGGGCATCTCATGGGGCCCCCTACTGACCCCGGGCCCTCGGGCAGTGCATGAGTTCCCAAATGATCAGTCCACCTCTGGGCTGTGATGTGACTCTGATACAAAAGAGGGGGTTGTGATTTGAAAGGAGGACTGAGGACACTGATGCAAAAAAGGGGCTGAGATGTTAAAGGAGGAATGTGATGTAAAGTATTGAGGGGGGGGGGGCTGTGATGTAAAGGTGGGGCTGTGATTTGAAAGGGGGGGTGAAGATACTGATGTAAAAAGGGGGCTGTGATGTGAAGAAGGGGCTAAGGACACTGCTGTAAAGGGGGGGGGGGCTGTGAAGTTAGGAAGGGCTGTGATGTACACGGGGGCTGTGATTTTAAGAAAGAGCTCAGGACAATGCTGTAATAGGGGGACTGTAATGTTAAAGGGGGGGCTATCAAGTGGGGGGGGGGGTTCTTGATTTAAAGGGGGGCTGGGGACACTAATGTAAAGGGGGCTGTGATGTGAAGGGGGGACTGTGGCCTGAAGAAGGGGCTAAAGACATTACTGTGAAAGGGGTATTGTGATGTAAAGGGGGACTGTGAGGTGGTGGGGGCTTGCAATTTGAAGGAGGGGCTGGGGACACTAATGTAAAGGGGAGGGGGGGGCTATGAGGTTAAGGAGGGCTGTGATAGGAAGAAAGGACTGAGGACACTGCTGTAATAGGGGGACTGTGATGTAAAGGGTGGACTGAGGGCACTGCAGTAAAAGGGGGACTGGAATGTAAAGGGGGGGGTCTATGATGTGAAAAGGGTACTGAGGACACTGCAGTAAAAGGGGGACTGGAATGTAAAGGGGGGGGTCTATGATGTGAAAAGGGGACTGAGGACACTGCAGTAAAAGGGGGACTGGAATGTAAAGTGTGTGTGTGTGTGTGGGGGGGGGGGGGGGTGGTATGTGATGTGAAAAGGGGACTGAGGACACTGCTGTAATAGGGGGACTGTGATGTAAAAGGGGGGACTGAAGGCACTGCAGTAAAAGGGGGTCTGGAATGTAAGGGGAGTGGGGGGTCTATGATGTGAAAAGGGTACTGAGGACACTGCAGTAAAAGGGGGACTGGAATGTAAAGTGTGTGTGTGTGGGGGGGGGGGGGGGGGGGGTGTGATGTGAAAAGGGGACGGAGGACACTTTAGTAAAAGGGTGTCTGGAATGTAAGGGGGGTCTATGATGTGAAAAAAGGGGACTGAGGACACTGATAGCACACACATGAGATTCGGACCTCTGTTGGCGCACCATGGTTAATAATTCAGCACCCCCGCTATACAGGTTTCGCTGATCTTCAGTGATAAAACACAGACCCCCCCCTACAGGGATAATGTAATAATCTTACATACAATACAATGATGGAAATATGGGACAGCAAACATGTAAGAATATCACCACAAAACCAGAGGAATAAACCAACAAGCATGTGTTCAGTGAAGCCGGCAGACTTGTTATCGATGAGGACGATGGCCGCGGTGGTAATTTGGTGGAAGAGATGCAGAGAATATCACTTTACACGTCTATTCCGGCGCAGAGCTCCGGCTGTGCAGAAGGAGCCGGTGTGCGTCCGATTACCCAGCATGCCCTTCTCTGCTTTATATCTCGTTTAGGAGTGTTAGGAACACAGGAGAGTTTGGGCAGCGCGAGGACCAATAAAACGCCACATCCATTATACGGCGCGGCGGAGGGGACGTCTCCTGGGATCTCATCCATGAAGGGTGAACAAGATTTCATTTTCACATCTCAGAACTCCGCCAACACCGCTAATGGAGGGAGCCGCGAATGAGTTAGAACGTTTTTAAAGAAGGAAATGGTGACATTAATCTGTTGTCGGAGGTCAGGTGTCACCGCGAGAAAATATTGGCTGAACGAAAGGAAGGGAGAAAAGTGCTTCTAGAGATTTTGTTGCGTAGATGGAGTGAACGTACTGCGCTCTGTCCATATGATTGCCATCGGTCATACATCATCCATACACACAGGATAAAGATTTATCGACCTCCAATGACACCATAAATGGATTAACCAACATCTGTTCCATTTGTCCTCTACAGTCCACATGTACAACCTCCTCCCCCCATACAAAGCACTGTCATAGGAAAGAGCCAATGTATGTTCGGGGAATGGGAATCTCCATCTCAGCATGTAGGCAGCTGCCCATAATGTTGTTTGGTATTCTGCACTGAGGGTCAAAGTGTGATTATGTCAGGATAGTGGTGCGCCTCTCCCTGTATGTGGCACTAGATTTCCAGAAAGGACATACAGTTGCATCCCCCGGCAGAAATGGTGAAATGTTGGCATTGATATTGAACATAGGACTGATGACGCCAAAAAATGCTCTTTTATTGAAGGACAGTGACCATATGAAGCCATTTAGCGAGAGAGAGAGGGGGGGGAGAGAGGGGGGGGGGGAGGAGGAGAGAAAGGGGGGAGGGAGAAAGAGGGGGGAGAGAGAGAGATAGATAAGGAGAGAGAGAGGGGGGAGAGATGGAGAGAGAGAGGTGGGAGAGAGTGAGATGGAGAGAGAGAGAGGGGGGAGAGAGAGGAGAGAAAGGGAGAGGGAGAAAGAGGGGGAGAGAGAGAGATAGATAAGGAGAGAGAGATGGAGAGAGATAGAGAGGGGGGGGGGAGTAGAGAGATAAGGAGATAGAGGGGGGGAGGGGGAGAGAAAGGGGGAAGGGAGAAAGAGGGGGGAGAGAGAGGGGGGAGATAAGGAGAGAGAGAGGAGAGAAAGGGGGAGGGAGACAGAGGGGGGAGAGAGAGAGATAGATAAGGAGAGAGAGGGGGAGAGATGAGAGAGAGAGGGGGGGGGGGGAGATAAGGAGAGAGAGAGATGGAGAGAGAGAGAGGGGGGGGAGAGGAGAGAAAGGGGGAGGGAGAAAGAGGGGGAGAGAGAGAGATAGATAAGGAGAGAGAGATGGAGAGAGATAGAGAGAGAGGGGGGGGGATAGAGATAAGGAAATAGAGGGGGGGGAGGGGAGAGAAAGGAGAGAAAGGGGGAAGGGAGAAAGAGGGGAGAGAGAGGGGGGAGATAAGGAGAGAGAGAGGAGAGAAAAGGGGGAGGGAGACAGAGGGGAGGGAGAGAGAGGGGGGAGGAAGGGGGAGAGCTAAGGAGAGAGAGAGGAGAGAAAGGGGGGAGGGAGACAGAGGGGAGAGAGAGAGAAGAAAAAAAAGAAAGAAAGAGTGGGAAGAAATAAAGGGAGAAAGAAAAAAAAGGAGAGAAAGAAAGAAACAATTTAGAGAGATAGAGAGAGAGAGAGAGAGAGAGAGAAGGAGAGAGAGAAATAAAAAGAGAGAGAGAAGAGAAGAGAAAAGGATAGAAAGAGAAAGAAAAGGTGAGAAAAAAAAAAATGGAGAAAAGAAAGAGAGAGAAAAAAGGAGAGAAAAAGAAAGAAGAGAAAGAAAGAGGGAGAGAAAGAAAGAGAGAAAGAAAGAAAGGGAGAAAGAAAAGGAGAGAGAGAGAAAAGAAAAAGAAAAGGTGAGAAAAAGAAAGTAAGAAAAAGAAAGAAAGAAAGAAAAAAAGGAGAGAGAGAGAGAAGAGGAAGAGAAAAAAAAAGAGAGAAAAAAAAAAAAGAGAGAAAGAAAGAAGGAAAAGCACAGGAAGAAGAGAAAAAGAAAGAAAGAAAGAAAGAAAGGGGGAAACCCAGCAGCAGCGCTGCGGGCAATGAGGGGGGCCTGCCCGGTGGGGGAGCATACAGCAGCCCAGGGCAGCAGGAGATGGATAGGAGGGGCGGCCAGGTGGCACATAGAAGAACCGGTCAGTGCATTTCTTTCTTGCCGCCACTGAATGCCTGCAGGAGGGGGAGGAGGAGAAGCAGTCATTCAGCGGCTGCAGGAGAGAAATGCATGGACTGATTCTTCTATGTGCTGCCCGGCCGCCCCTCCTATCCAGGAAACCCACCTGTGTGCCCTATGGCCAGTCTGGGCCTTCATATCACCCAAATGGCCGTGATTAAAAGTCTCCGCCCCCTGGAATGTTGGGCCTTGATACAAACACACAAGGGGACACACACGGGGTACAATGGCAATTAAAGGTTCATTTCCCACATCTGTGGCTTTTTAAATTGCAATCAGTGTCAGTGTATAAATAATGAGTTTGTTCGCTCTCACATGGATGCACTGACTAGGCTAGATACTGAGCCATGGGGAGCAGAAAAGAACTGTCAAAAGACCTGCGTAACAAGGTAATGGAACTTTATAAAGATAGAAAAAGATATCCAAAGCCTTGAATATGCCAGTCAGTACTGTTCAATCACTTATTAAGGAGTGAAAAATTCGGGGACCTCTTGATACCAAGACAAGGTCAGATAGACCAAGAAAGAATACAGCTAGAACTGCCAGAATAAGAATTGTTTGAGATACAAAGAAAAACCCCACAGGTAACCTTCAGGAGGAATACAGGCTGTTCTGGGAAAAAACGGTGTGATTGTTTCAAGGAGTACAATACAGCGATACTTGAACAAAAATGAGCTGCATGGTCGAGTTGCCAGAAAGAAGCCTTTACTGTGCCAATGCCACAAGAACGCCTGTAGTGTTAAAGTGTTGTCAGGCATATTGTAACCGGGCTTTTTTGTGGCATTGGTGCAGTAAAGGCTTCTTTCTGGCAACTTACCATACACATGAGATGCAATCGATTAAAGAATAGGGTTAAAAAAATGTGTTGAAGTGACGAAAACCAGCCGAGCGGGAAGTCACCCAATTGGGGACACTCACAGTTCTATGTGGCAATGTAAAACAGAGCGGGTTCTGATGCGCTGACAGCGTCTGTCTCAGAAGGTGGAATGCAGCTTGGCGAGTCTAAGCCTGATTGGGGAGGAGACCTGGAAAGGATAGCGTGTCCCTGTCCTAGCCCTACTCATCCGGAATCTTTCCTTGACAGACAAGTAACCTGTCTCTACAACGTCCACTTGCAAAATGCGTGCCAAACCCAGGAGCCAGGGTTTTAGATAGACTCTGCCTGATCCAAGATGGCCACCAGAGTCATATGGGACAGAGACATCCAACTGGATCGCTTCCCTGTGACCTGGGAAACCATAGAGGAGTAAGTTCCGCCTGACTTCCTCTCACTCTGCAATGCCACTGCAGTTTGAGCACCACCAGCAGTGGAGAAAAGAGACTGCACCTGCCTACACTCAGGCTAGGGTTGTCTTTTTGTAGATTTATTGCAGTAATTGAGATTTTTTTTTTTCTGATCCGGCCAGTAAGTCCGTTGTTTTTCAAAAGCTCTCTTCCAGACGTGTCAGTTTCCACAGACAAGGCAAACCATTTCCTCTAGCAAGGGTGCTTACAAGGATCAAAAACTGGAGAATCATTTAACCACTTCCCGTCTGGTCCATGTGTATAAACGGCCTGACGGTGGCAGTGCAGGGGCGGGTGGCCATTTATAAATGGCCTCACTGCCCCCTGCTTGTGCGCGCTCCCTGGGAGCATGCAGCACTGCGATCCGGTGCCGCTGTGTCCTCCGGACACAGTGGAACACCGTTCGTCGTACGGGACCTCTGTGCGAGGTTCTGATCATGTGATCACTGATTGGCCAATGCAGAGTAGTAAGCTAGATGTCACTTCTGACATCATTGTTTACTACGTGTGAAATCTGTGAATGATCACAGAGGTCACATGGTACAGGGCCATTCACAACAGCCTTGTACCATGTAACAAGCTGTGACCAATCACAGCTTACACAGTATTTCTCAATGGCTGCAAGAATGTTTAAAAATTATAATTTTTTGGTGATAAACTAATTTGGGTTATTTTTTTTTCACTAAAAGGATAACGGGCATACATTTTGGCCAAGATTTATGATGAAATATTATTTATTTGAAAAATTTTATAAGAACAACACTTTTTTTCAAAATGTTTGGACTTTTTCATTTATATAGCAAAAAAAAATTAAAAATCCCAGCGGTGAATAAATACCACCAAAATAAAGCTTTATCTGTCTCAAAAAAATGCTAAAAAATTCATACGGGTACAGTGTTGCATGACCGCGCAATTGTCATTCGAAGTGTGATAGCGCTGAAAGCTGAAAATTGGCCTGGACTGGAAGGGGGTGAAAGTGTCCGGACTGGAAGGGGGGAAAGTGTCCGGAGTGGAAGGGGGGGAAAGTGTCCGGACTGGAAGGGGGGAAAGTGTCCGGACTGGAAGGGGGGGAAAGTGTCCGGAATGGAAGGGGGGGAAAGTGCCTGGACTGGAAGGGGGATGAAAGTGTCTGGACTGGAAGGGGGGAAAGTGTCCGGAGTGGAAGGGGGGGAAAGTGTCCGGACTGGAAGGGGGGGGAAAGTGTCCGGAATGGAAGGGGGGGGAAAGTGTCCGGACTGGAAGGGGGGGGAAGTGTCCGGACTGGAAGGGGGGAAAGTGTCCGGAGTGGAAGGGGGGGGAAGTGTCCGGACTGGAAGGGGGGGGAAAGTGTCCGGAATGGAAGGGGGGGGAAAGTGTCCGGACTGGAAGGGGGGGGAAAGTGTCCGGACTGGAAGGGGGGGGAAGTGTCCGGACTGAAAGGGGGATGACAGTGTCTGGACTGGAAGGGGGATGAAATTGTCCGGACTGGAAGGGGGGGAAAGTGTTCGGACTGGAAGGGGGGGAAAGTGTCCGGACTGGAAGGGGGAAAAAGTGTCCGGACTGGAAAGGGGTGAAGTGTCCGGACTGGAAGAGGGTGAAAGTGTCCGGACTGGAAGGGGGGGGAAAGTGTCCGGACTGGAAGGGGATAAAAGTGTCTGGACTGGAAGGGGGGAAAGTGTCCGGACTGGAAGGGGGTGAAAGTGTCCGGACTGGAAGGGGGTGAAAGTGTCTGGACTGGAAGGGGGTGAAAGTGTCCAGACTGGAAGGGGGAAAAAGTGTCCGGACTGGAAAGGGGGGGAAAGTGTCCGGACTGGAAAGGGGTGAAGTGTCCAGACTGGAAGAGGGTGAAGTGTCCGGACTGGAAGAGGGTGAAAGTGTCCGGACTGGAAGGGGGAAAGTGTCCAGACTGGAAAGGGGTGAAACTGTCCGGACTGGAAGTGGTCAAACTAAGGTTAACTTTCCCCCCACCCAACATATTATCCACGAACTGTGCTGCTACCTCGTGATTTTTTGGTGAATGGGAAAAGTGTCACCAGAAAACAGTAAAAAATATTGATGACAAAAACCACGTAATGAAAAAGTGCTCAGAATCTAATTACAGGGCTGGATTTCATGGCGACTCGTCCGCCTGGTATACATCATTATAATAACCGCCGCAGCTTACTCCGCATATATTTGTGTAATTGAGCTGGGAAATGGTGTGAAAACTTAAATTCGCCAATTACACCCGGGCTTAAATTGGCTGGAAGTAAAAGCAGCATAAATTACCGGCATTTCTTTCCGGTCGGTGGAATCCCTCCTCTCTGTGCTCAAGCTGAAATTTAACCTGTATATACACTGCTAAAAAAAAACAAACTTTGAAAACCCATCAGACCTCAATGGGGAGGAATCTCCTGCTGGACCTCTATACTGACATGGAGGGAGTGATGTGTGAGGAACGTAAGGACGCCCCATCATTGGATGGAAATGATCGACCTACAGAGGACTGAATTCACAGACACCCCAAAAATCAGTGAGAAAATGATGCAGCAGGCGAGTCCATGTTGGTGAAATGTCATTGCAGCAACTCAGAATGGTCCTCAGTAGTCTGTGTGGCCCCTACGTGCTTGTATGCATGCCTGACAACATCGGGGGGGGGGGGCTCCTAATGAAACCATGGTTGGTGTCCTGGGGGATTTCCTCCCAGATCTGGACCAGGGCATCCCTGAGCTCCTGGACAGTCTGAGGTACAAGCTGGTGGTGTCAGATGGACCTAAACATGACATCCCAGAGGGGTTCTATTGGATTTAGGTCAGGCGAGCGTGGGGGCCATTCAATGATATCAATTCCTTCATCCTCCAGGAACTGCCTGCATACTCCCCCCACATGAGGCCAGGCATTGTCCTGCACCAGGAGGAACCCAGGACCCCCTGCACTAGGAGGAACCCAGGACCCACTGCACCAGGAGGAACCCAGGACCCACTGCACCAGAAGGAACCCAGGACCCACTGCACCAGAAGGAACCCAGGACCCCGTGCACCAGAAGGAACCCAGGACCCCCTACACCAGCGTAGGGTCTGACAATGGGTCCAAGGATTTCATCCCTATACCTAATGTCAGTCAGGGTGCCATTGTCTAGCCTGTAGAGGTCTGTGCGTCCCTCCATGGATATGCCTCCCCAGACCATCACTGACCCACCACCACAACGGTCATGCTGAACCATGTTACAGGCAGCAGAACGTTCTCCACGGCTTCTCCAGACCCTTTCACGTCTGTCACATGTGCTCAGGGTGAACCTGCTCTCATCTGTGAAAAGCACAGGGGGCCAGTGGTGGACCTGCCAATTCTGGGGTTCAATGGAAAATGCCAATCCAGCTCTATGGTGCCGGACAGTGAGCACAGGGCCCACTAGAGGATGTCGGGCCCTCAGGCCACCCTCATGAAGTCTGTTTCTGATTGTTTGGTCAGAGACATTCACACCAGTGGCCTGCTGGAGGTCATTTTGTAGGGCTCTGGCACGGCTCATCCTGTTCCTCCTTGTACAAAGGAGCAGATACCGGTCCTGCTGATGGGTTAAGGACCTTCTAAAGCCCTGTCCCTGGAATCTCCTCCATGCTCTTGTCTCCTGGAATCTCCTCCATGCTTTTGTCTCCTGGAATCTCCTCCATGCTCTTGTCTCCTGGAATCTCCTCCATGTTCTTGTCTCCTGGAATCTCCTCCGTGCTCTCATCTCCTGGAATCTCCTCCGTGCTCTCGTCTCCTGGAATCTCCTCCATGCTCTCGTCTCCTGGAATCTCCTCCATGCTTTTGTCTCCTGGAATCTCCTCCATGCTCTTGTCTCCTGGAATCTCCTCCATGCTCTTGTCTCCTGGAATCTCCTCCATGCTCTTGTCTCCTGGAATCTCCTCCATGCTCGTCTCCTGGAATCTCCTCCATGCACTCGTCTCCTGGAATCTCCTCCATGCTCTCGTCTCCTGGAATCTCCTACATGCTCTTGAGACTGTGCTGGGAGACACAGCAAACCTTCTGGCAATGACACGTATTGATGTGCCATCCTGGAGGAGTTGGACTGCCTGTGCAACCTCTGTAGGGTCCAGGTATGGCCTCATGCTACCAGTAGTGACACCGACCCGAGCCAAATGCAAAACGAGTAAAAAACAGTCAGAAAAGATGAGTAGGGAAACAAATGTCAGTGGCCTCCACCTGTAAAACCATTCCCGTTTTGGGGGTCGTCTTATTTTTGCCCATCTAGTGCACCTGTTGTTAATTTCATGAACATCAAAGCAGCTGAAACTGATGAACGACCCCCTCTGCGACTTACCTGACCAGATCCATATCCCGGGAGTTTCATGGACTCGATGCTAGACTCGGATTGAAAAGTCTGCCTTTCATTTTTTTTGAGCCGTGTATTTTAAAGGCACAGACAGACCAATATATTGTCTCTAACTCAGTCTACGCGTTTCATGTTGGATTCCGTGGCTCTAACATACACGTTTACTGTTGTCAGTAAGAAGATCCTGCTTATTAATCTGTATGTATTTGGTGGCATTTAAGATTTTGTATCCAATAAAAGAGCAATTCTTTTAATTGGTATTAAGTGTAATTATGATCAGTCAATAAATAATTAATAACCAATCTATTAATATATTACCAATAATATAAATATATTCAATTAATATTAATTAATAATATATTAATAGTCAATCGTTTCTGGGGAGCGTATTTACAATCCTCTACAGTTATATGATGAATTGGCCCCATATTTTTGTGACGATTCACATTACTGAGCATTTTATTTGAATTTTAAATTAAATGTAAATAGACCCCCACTGCCTCTAACTGCTTCCCGACCGGAGAGCTGCTATCCCGAGGTCCTCCTCAGGTGCGCCCCACAGGTTGTGCCGCGGCGTGATCTGTCAACGGCTGACAGATCAGTGTACCGGGGCCTCTTCCAATCACATTGTACACAATGGATGGCGTCCATTCGTACCAATCATTGTGTACTATGGTATCGATCTCTAGGATTGGTCACAGTGATCACACCTCTACGACCGGTCACAGCCAATCACGGCCCATCTGTACCATGTGATTAGCTGTGGCCAATCACAGCTAATCACAATAGTACACACTGAGTAAATGGATTTCATTCAGAAAAAAAAATAATGGTTGCTTATGACAGTGATTATCACTGTTCAAAGTAATCATAGTATGTAAAAAAAAAAAAAATCCTGATCACCTTCCCAGAGTATTATTATTATTTCAGGTACTTATATAGCGCCGTCAATTTACACAGCGCTTTACACATATATTGTACATTCACATCAGTCCCTAACCCTCAAGGGGTGTACAATCTAAGGTCCCTAACCCTCATGGGGTGTACAATCTAAGGTCCCTCACCCTCAAGGGGCGTACAATCTAAGGTCCCTCACCCTCAAGGGGCGTACAATCTAAGGTCCCTAACCATCAAGGGGTGTACAATCTAAGGTCCCTAACCCTCAAGGGGCGTACAATCTAAGGTCCCTAACCCTCAAGGGGTGTACAATCTAAGGTCCCTCACCCTCAAGGGGCATACAATCTAAGGTCCCTAACCCTCAAGGGGCATACAATCTAAGGTCCCTCACCCTCAAGGGGCATACAATCTAAGGTCCCTAACCCTCAAGGGGCGTACAATCTAAGGTCCCTAACCCTCAAGGGGCGTACAATCTAAGGTCCCTCACCCTCAAGGGGCGTACAATCTAAGGTCCCTAACCCTCAAGGGGCGTACAATCTAAGGTCCCTAACCCTCAAGGGGTGTACAATCTAAGGTCCCTCACCCTCAAGGGGCGTACAATCTAAGGTCCCTAACCCTCAAGGGGTGTACAATCTAAGGTCCCTAACCCTCAAGGGGTGTACAATCTAAGGCACCTAACCCTCAAGGGGTGTACAATCTAAGGTCCCTAACCCTCAAGGGGAGTACAATCTAAGATCCCTAACTCACATTCATACATACACATACTAGGGACAATTTAGACAGGAGCCAATTCACCTACCAGCATGTCTTTGGAGTGTGGGAGGAAATCCACACAGTCACAGGAAGAACATGCAAACTCCAGGCAGGTGGTGCCGTGGCTGGGATTTGAACCAACAACCCGAGTACTACCAGGCGGAAGTGCTAACCACTTAGCCATTGTGCAATGTTACTGCAATAACACTGTATTGCTCTATACAGTATGTATAGAAAACCTTCAGCGCAATGAAAGCCTCCTAGATAGATGTGCAGCATTTAATGTGTTCCCACATAAAATAAAGTGAAGAAATGCACCTTTTTTTTGGTGTGTGTCACCAGTGCAGTGCAGGGTCATCATATGTCCTGTGTGGTGGTGATCAGGGACACTGACTGGTGACAGAATGTAAAAAAAAAAAAAAACACAAAAAAAAATGAAGAAAACTATTTTTTTAATGTCTTCATTTTCCAAAAAAATTACACCTTCAAAAAACTTGCCACGCCTCCTACTAAATACCTTGTACTGTCTACTTTCCCAAAAAGGGACATTTGGGGGATATCTGTACTGTCCTGTCATTTGGGGGGGTATTTGTACTGTCCTGACATTTGGGGGGGATTTGTACTGTCCTGTCATTTGGGGGGGATTTGTACCGTCCTGATATTTGGGGGGATTTGTACTGTCCTGACATTTGCAGGTATCTGTCCTGTCCTGCCATTTGAGGGATTTGTACCCGTCCTGACATTTGGGGGGGATTTGTACTGTCCTGACATTTGGAGGGGATTTGTACCGTCCTGACATTTGCGGGTATTTGTACTGTCCTGTCATTTGGGGGGTGGGGATTTGTATTGTCCTGTCATTTGGGGGGGATTTGTACTGTCCTGACATTTGCGGGTATTTGTACTGTCCTGACATTTGCGGGTATTTGTACTGTCCTGTCATTTGGGGGGGATTTGTACCGTCCTGACATTTGAGGGCAAATATATGTTACAATGACTTTTTTATATGTTAAAAAAAAATCTGAAGAATATATGTAAAAAAATATATATTTGTAAAAATATTTTTCATATATTTGTAATATATTAAAAAATCACATCTCAACATGCAGTGTGTGTCTATATATATATATATATATATATATACACACACACAGTATATATTTTGAGATATATATTGAATATGGCCAAGTATTTCTAATATATGTCAATATATTTGGAAAGAATATTTTTAAAATATATTTTTCTTCTATATGGGATGTAACTATTTCAATTGATCATCGCTCTATAGACACACACACACACATATACAGTTGAGTTCAAAATACTAGCCGTCAGACATCACTAACCGGATCAATCGCTGTTTTTGGTGGAAATGATATTTCTACATGGCAAATAATTTCCTAGCAGGTGTAGTAGAGTCATAGAAATCCAACAGACCCAACAGTCATGACATGCATGCTGCTGATTCTGTGTCATTGAATCACTCATTGAAAGGGACGTGTTCACAATAATAGCCGTGTGGAGTTCTATTAGTGACGTCATTCATTCTTTGATAAACAGGTGGCAATTATTGCCCTTATTTAAGGAAGGAAGGCAGCAAATGTTGGACATGCTGGTTACAGTGCATTTCTCTCTGAAATTCTGAGGAAAATGGGTCGTTCCAGACATTGTTCAGAAGAACAGCGTACCTTGATTAAAACGTTGATTTGAGAGGGGAAAACATATAAAGAAGTGCAGAAAATGATCGGCTGCTCAGCTAAAATGATTGCAAATGCTTTAACATGGCAACCAAAACCTGAAAGACGCGGAAGAAAAGCGAAAAATTACCATTGGAATGGATAGAAGAATAGCCAAAATGGGGCGGACTCAGCCAACAATCAGCTCCAGGAAGATGAAAGAAGGTGTGACGTTCCCTGTGAGGACTCAGCCAACAATCAGCCCCAGGAAGATGAAAGAAGGTGTGACGTTCCCTGTGAGGACTGTTACAATTAGAAGACCCCTATGTGAAGCCAAGCTATCTGCAAGAAGTCCCCGCAAAGTCCCACTGTTGGGAAAAAGACGTGTGCTGAAGAGGTTACAATCTGCCAAAGAGCACATTGACCGGCCTAAAGAGAAATGGCGCAACATTTTGTGGACTGATGGAAGTAAGATTGTTCTTTTTGGGTCTAGTGGGCGGAGACAGTTTGTCAGACGACCCCCAAACACTGAATTCAAGCCACAGTACACTGTGAAGACCGTGAAGCATGGCGGTGCAAGCATCATGATATGGGGATGTTTCTCATACTACGGTGTTGGGCCTATTTATCGCATACCAGGGATCATGGATCAGTTTGAATCCATCAGAATACTTGAAGAGGTCATGCTGCCTTATGCTGAAGAGGAAATGCCCTTGAAATGGGTGTTCCAACAAGACAACGACCCCAAACACACCAGTAAACGTGCAACATCTTGGTTCCAGACCAACAAGATGGACGTTATGGAGTGGCCAGCCCAATCCCCGGATCTTCATCCAATAGAAAACTTGTGGGGTGACATCAAAAATGCCGTTTCTGAGGCAAAACCAAGAAATAGAGAAGAACTGTGGAATGTGGTCCAATCATCCTGGGCTGGAATACCTGATCACAGGGGCCAGAAGTTGGGGGACTCCATGCAACACAGATGTACAGCAGTTCTCAGAAACAGTGCGACTACAACCAAATATATTCATGAAGTCATTCAAAGGAAAGCAAAATCTTCAAACATTTCTCAGTTTATATAGTGAATGTTGGAGTTTGTAAAGAAGAATACAAACACGGAGATTATTTTGAACCGTCTAATATTCACTTTTCTTCCATTTTTTTTAGAGGAACAACACAAATTTGATGTATTTTTCTTCATGTTGTGATTTGGAATAGAATGTGTCGTGTTCCCAATGCATTTGTGTGGATGGAAATAAAAGTATTAGAAGGATTTTCAGCTTTATTCACTTTTTTCAACACACTGATATTATTTTGAAAACAACTGTATACAGTATATACACACACATATATATACACAGACACACATATATACACACATTTATATATATATATGTCATCGCTCTATAGAATGGATCTGGGCACCGAAAAACTCCTCATTAACGAATTAGCGATCTGCTGCGGGTCCAAGTGCACTTTTACTTTGATGCGCAAAGCGATTACTCCGATCCAGCCGCTATTTTAATCCGTTTCATTTCTTCTGACACCAGCAAGTTATTATGACAACCACATCTGTACCTGTCCACATTAATTAATATCAGAGAGTGTAAATTCCCACGTCTACCCCGATCCTGTCCGCCTTCCAGGAGACGGATATTCTCCTCGCCGAATTCCGGTCACCTGCCGCACAGCTGCTCACACATCATAGCTTCTGATTCTGTTACAGTTCAATTCTAGAACTTGTCCCTTTATAAATTTCATATCGATATGGCAATGTCATCATTCTGATACAATTAATATAGTCATTAATATCATTACCGTATTTGCCGGCGTATAAGACGACTTTTCAACCCGTGAAAATCTTTTGAAAAGTCGGGGGTCGTCTTATACGCCGGTATACGGCGAGTCGGTGTCAGGGCGGCACTTTTTCGAGGGGCGGCGCCACCCCCCCGTCCTCCTCCAACGGACACCAAGTACAGGGGTGGGCAGAGGGGCTGCTGTACCTTACCTGGCTCCGGTCCCGGTCCCACGACGATCCGGTCCAGGAAGCGCGGCTGCTCCTTCTTTCAGTTCGGCCGCTCGATGGTCCCAGCCGCCCGCTCGGCTCCGCCTCCTCACCGGTGATTGGGCGCCAGCACTGGAAAGGCACACAGGCGACCAATCACCGGCGAGGAGGCGGAGGAACGCCGAAAATCGGCCCCCGCGAAAATCAAGTGGCCGAACTGAAAGAAGGAGCAGCCGCTCCTCTCCCCCACTGACACCAACGATGGGGCACTATTCCTCCTCCACACTGACACCAATGATGGGGCACTATTCCTCCCACTGATACCAATGATGGGGCACTATTCCTCCCACTGATACCAATGATGGGGCACTATTCCTCCCCCACTGGCACCAACCATGGGGCACTATTCCTCCCACTGACACCAATGATGGGGCACTATTCCTTCCACTGATACCAACGATGGGGCACTATTCCTCCTCCCCACTGACACCAACGATGGGGCACTATTCCTCCCACTGATACCAATGATGGGGCACTATTCCTCCCACTGATACCAATGATGGGGGCACTATTCCTTCCACTGATACCAATGATGGGGCACTATTCCTCCCACTGACACCAATGATGGGACACTATTCCTTCCACTGATACCAATGATGGGACACTATTCCTTCCACTGATACCAATGATGGGGCACTATTCCTTCCACTGATACCAATGATGGGGCACTATTCCTCCCACTGATACCAATGATGGGGCACTATTCCTCCCACTGACACCAATGATGGGACACTATTCCTTCCACTGATACCAATGATGGGGCACTATTCCTCCCACTGATACCAATGATGGGGCACTATTCCTCCCACTGACACCAATGATGGGACACTATTCCTTCCACTGATACCAATGATGGGGCGCTATTCCTCCCACTGACACCAATGATGGGGCACTATTCCTCCCACTGACTAATGATGGGGCACCATCATTGGTGTCAGTGGGAGCAATAGTCTCCCATCATTGGTATCAGTGGGAGGAATAGCTCCCCATCATTGGTATCAGTGGGAGGAATAGTGCCCCATCATTGGTGTCAGTGGGAAGAATAGTGTCCCATCATTGGTATCAGTGGGAGGAATAGTGTCCCATCATTGGTGTCAGTGGATGAAATAGTGTCCCATCATTAGTGTCAGTGGGAGGAATAGTGCCCCATCATTGGTATCAGTGGGAGGAGTAGTGCCTCATCATTGGTATCAGTGGGAGGAATAGCATCCCATCATTGGAATACCATACTGAAATAGCACCCCATCATTGGTGTCAGTGGGAGGAATAGTGCCCCATCATTGGAATACCATACTGAAATAGCATACCATATTGAAATCAAATCTGATGTTTTTTCATTTTTATTTGGTGTTGCCTCGGAATGGGGGTAGTCTTATACGGCGAGTATAGCTCAAACCCTATATTTTAACAGGAAAAGTAGGGGGTCGTCTTATACGCCGGCAAATACGGTACATATTATATATATTTATAGGCAGTTGTGAAATATTGCTGTAAATGAAGAATGCTTTCAGAAATCGAAGTGTTAAGTTTTTTTTTTTTTCATCAATTAACAAAATGGAAAGTAAATGAACAGAAATCCAAATCCAGTCATTATTTGCCCTTCACCTTCTTCTAGGTGGACTTGCACCCGGTGAAGGAACTCGGCCGGTCGGTCGTTCTCTGTACATCTCGGAGGACTATGCCCAGATCTTCTGTGGATGTCGGCCGCCTCCAATCCTTCTGTCTCTTCATGTCATTCCAGACAGACTCCATGATGGGGAGATCAGGGCTCTGTGGGGGCCAAACCATCACTTCCAGGACTTCTTGTTTTTCTTTACACTGAAGATGGTTCTTAATGCCATTGGCTGTATGTTTGGGATGGTTGTCCTGCTGCAGATAAATTTGGGGCCAATCACACGCCTCCCTGTTGGAGAAGTATCTGCCTGTATTCCTCAGCATTGAGGACACCATTGATCCTAACCAAATCTCCAACTCCATTTACAGAAGTGCAGCCCCAAACTTGCAAGGAACCTCCACCATGCTTCACAGTTGTCTGCAGACACTCATTATAGTACCTCTCTCCAGCCATTCCCCCAACAAACTGCCAACTACTACAGCCAAATATTTCAGATTGTGACTCCTCAGTCCAGACCACCTGCTGCCATTTTCCTGCCCCCCGGTTCCCATATTTTCCTGCATAGTTGAGTCGCTTAGCCTTGTTTCCATGTTGGAGGTTTTTTGGGCGCAATTCTTCCATGAAGACCATTTCTGGCCAGACTTCTCCAGACAGTAGATGGGTGTACCCGGGTCCCACTGGTTTCCTCCAGTTCTGTGCTGATGGCACTGCTGGACATCTTCCCATGTGGAAGGGAAGTAAGCATGATGTGTCTTTCATCTGCTGCATTAAGTTTCCTCGGCTGACTACTCAACATTACCCAACCACTGCGCCTACGCTCCTCAACATTGCCCGACCACTGCGTCTACGCTCCTTAACATACCCGACCACTGCATCTACGCTCCTCAACAATACCCGACCACTGCATCTACGCTCCTCAACATTACCCAACCACTGCGTCTACAGTCCTCAACATTACCCGACCACTACGTATACGCTCCTCAACATTGACCGACCACTGCATCTACGCTCCTCAACATTACCCGACCACTGCATCTACGCTCCTCAACATTACCCAACCACTGCGTCTACGCTCCTCAACATTGCCTGACCACTGCATCTACGCTCCTTAACATTACTTGACCACTGCGTCTACACTCCTCAACATTGCCCGACCACTGCGTCTACACTCCTCAACATTGCCCGACCACTGCGTCTACACTCCTCAACATTGCCCGACCACTGCATCTACACTCCTCAACGTTACCTGACCACTATGTCTACAGTCCTCAACGTTGCCCGACCACTGCGTCTGCGCTCCTCAACATTGCCCAACCACTGTGTCTGCAGTCCTCAACATTACCTGACCACTGCGTCTACATTTCTCTGTGTTAACCGACCACTGCATCTACGCTCCTCAACATTGCCCAACCACTGCGTCTACATTCCTTAACGTTGACCGACCACTGCGTCTACACTTCTCTACGTTACCCGACCACTGCGTGTACAGTCTTCAACATTACCTGACCACTGCATCTATGCTCCTCAATGTTACCTGACCACTGTGTCTACTCTTCGGACAGTTTCATGATCACTTCATCTACGCTCCTCAATGTTGCTTCCCCCATCCTCTGGAACTCACTACCCCAATCCATCAGACTGTCACCTACCCTCCTCACCTTTAGGCGCACCCTGAAAATCCATCTCTGCAGGGAAGCCTACCCCACCCTCCCCTAATTGCCGATCTCCTCCGCTCTTCCCACCACTCCATTCCCCACAGCTATTTCCTCCTGTACCACTATCCCCTCCCTCCTAGATTGTAAGCTCCAAGGAGCAGGGCCCTCGAACCCCTCGTGTATTGTAATGTATTGTTACTGTACTGTCTCGTGTACTGTCTCCCATTATAATGTACAGCGCTGAGCAAACTATTGGCACTATATACTGTATAATAATAATAATAATGTTGCCTGACCACTGTGTCTACTCTTCGCAATATTGCATGACCATTGCATCTACGCTCCTCAACGTTACCCGACCACTGCATCTACGCTCCTCAACATTACCCGACCACTGCATCTACAGTCCTCAACATTACCCGACCACTGCATCTACGCTCCTTAACGTTACCCGACCACTGCATCTACGCTCCTTAACGTTACCCGACCACTGCATCTACGCTCCTTAACGTTACCCAACCACTGCATCTACACTCCTCAACATTACCCAACCACTGCATCTACGCTCCTCAACATTACCCCACCACTGCGTCTACACTCCTCAACATTACCCAACCACTGCATCTACACTCCTCAACATTACCCGACCACTGCATCTACGCTCCTTAACGTTACCCAACCACTGCGTCTACACTCCTCAACATTACCCAACCACTGCATCTACACTCCTCAACATTACTCAACCACTGCATCTACGCTCCTCAACATTACCCAACCACTGCATCTATGCTCCTCAACATTACCCGACCACTGCGTCTACGCTCCTCAACATTACCCGACAACTGCATCTACCGTCCTCAACATTACTCGACCACTGCATATACGCTCTTCAATGTTACCCAACCACTGTATCTATTGTCCTCAGCGTTGCCCTCATGTACTGCTGGCAATGCTAAAGTCAGATGGGAATTGAATGTGACTCTCCAGAAGCAACAAGAAATAAGATGATTTTCTTTAGTAGAGTTGGGAAAGGCTTTTTATTTTGGTCTTTTTTCCATGCTGCAGGTTTTCCCTCACTTCCTGTCTATCAAAACATTTGTCAGCAGGACAGGAAATGAGGACAAATCTCCATAATGGATGGCAATAAAAACCTGACCAGAGTTCTAATCCTATCCAGCTCCATCCAAATGTGGAAAAAAGGTTCGAGCCCGGACAAAGACTTAAAAGTGGAGTTCCTGGTTTACTGCGACTTTATATACAGTATAATAATCAGTGAGTTTCAATAAGTGTGTTCCTGCTGATAATGGCCGGCCGTCTAAAGTAATCCATACAATTAGAGAGAAATACAGGAAATCAAAATCTGAAACTGTAAATAAATAAAATCTGTACAAATAAATGAATGTGTCTGCGCCGGGAGCAGATTTCGGCATCGGTTTGGAAGTGCCGGGGTCACTTGTCCTCAGAGGGATCCCCTCCCTCCATGCGGCACCCGCATCTCGCCTAAGCAGATGTGGCAGCATAATTAGTTTGTCTTATGTGTGTTTGTGATTTCACTCACTGGACCGTATCGCCAATTAAAAGCGGCTCCCTCCTCCTAATGGAGAGTAATTGAAGATTGCTCTGCCAAATCACACATGGGGACCGATGCAAAGTGAGCGCAGAGAGTGGTGGGAGAGGAGCTTGCGGGGGCCCCAGATCATTACATACCGGTCCGGACTTACAGGGACTGTTCAACTTTATTTATATGACTCTGACATATGTACTGTACAGAGAACACAGCCACATCATTCACTGTACCAGAGGAGCTTACACTCTAATGTCCCCTCCCCCACAGTCACATCATTCACTGTACCAGAGGAGCTTACACTCTAATGTCCCCTCCCCCACAGCCACATCATTCACTGTACCAGAGGAGCTTACACTCTAATGTCCCCTCCCCCACAGTCACATCATTCACTGTACCAGAGGAGCTTACACTCTAATGTCCCCTCCCCCACAGTCACATCATTCACTGTACCAGAGGAGCTTACACGCTAATGTCCCCTCCCCCACAGTCACATCAGTCTCTGTATTAGAAGAGCTTACACTCTAATGTCCCCTCCCCCACAGTCACATCAGTCTCTGTATTAGAAGAGCTTACACTCTAATGTCCCCTCCCCCACAGTCACATCAGTCTCTGTACTAGAAGAGCTTACACTCTAATGTCCCCTCCCCCACAGTCACATCATTCACTGTACCAGAGGAGCTTACACTCTAATGTCCCCTCCCCCACAATCACATCAGTCTCTGTACCAGAGGAGCTTACACTCTAATGTCCCCTCCCCCACACTCACACACTATTATTATTGTCCATTTATATAGCTCTGACATATACCGCAGCGCTGTACAGAGAACACAGAGCCAGTCACATCAGTCTCTGTACCAGAGAAGCTTACACTTTAATGTCTCCTCCCCCACAATCACATCAGTCTCTGTACCAGAGGAGCTTAGTCTCTAATGTCCCCTCCCCCCACAGTCACATCAGTCTCTGTACCAGAGGAGCTTACACTCTAATGTCCCCTCCCCCACAGTCACATCAGTCTCTGTACCAGAGGAGCTTACACTCTAATGTCCCCTCCCCCACAGTCACATCAGTCTCTGTACTAGAGGAGCTTACACTCTAATGTCCCCTCCCCCACAGTCACATTAGTCTCTGTACCAGAGGAGCTTACACTCTAATGTCCCCTCCCCCACAGTCACACGCTATTATTATTATACCTTTATACAATCTGCACCAAGCTCCCTTTATCAGGATGGGGGGGGGGGGGGTATAGAAGCCTGATGTGTAGGTTTAGTCTTCACTCAGTCTTGGTTGACTCCTAAACCCAGTGATGTGGTCTCCTCTTCTCTATCTATGGTGTGATCTGTAGACAATCGGGAAATAAAAAAAAAGTTTAGCTATATTTAAGGGACATTCTTCCCACTGACCACCAATGTAGGGGACATTCTTCCCACTGACCTCCAATGTAGGGGACATTCTTCCCACTGACCACCAATGTAAGGGACATTCTTCCCACTGACCCCCAATGTAAGTGACATTCTTCCCACTGACCACCAATGTAAGGGACATTCTTCCCACTGACCTCCAATGTAGGGGACATTCTTCCCACTGACCCCCAATGTAAGGGACATTCTTCCCACTGACCTCCAATGTAAGGGACATTCTTCCCACTGATCCCCAATGTAAGGGACATTCTTCCCACTGACCCCCAATGTAAGGGACATTCTTCCCACTGACCACCAATGTAAGGGACATTCTTCCCACTGACCCCCAATGTAAGGGACATTCTTCCCACTGACCCCCAATGTAAGGGACATTCTTCCCACTGATCACCAATGTAAGGGACATTCTTCCCACTGACCACCAATGTAAGGGACATTCTTCCCACTGACCACCAATGTAAGGGACATTCTTCCCACTGACCCCCAATGTAAGGGACATTCTTCCCACTGACCCCCAATGTAAGGGACATTCTTCCCACTGATCACTAATGTAAGGGACATTCTTCCCACTGACCCCCAATGTAAGGGACATTCTTCCCACTGACCCCCAATGTAAGGGACATTCTTCCCACTGACCACCAATGTAAGGGACATTCTTCCCACTGATCTCCAATGTAAGGAACATTCTTCCCACTGATCTCCAATGTAAGGGACATTCTTCCCACTGACCCCCAATGTAAGGGACATTTCTCCCACTGATCACCAATGTAAGGGACATTCTTCCCACTGACCAACAATGTAAGGGACATTCTCCCCACTGACCACCAATGTAAGGGACATTCTTCCCACTGACCTCCAATGTAAGGGACATTCTTCCCACTGACCAACAATGTAAGGGACATTCTCCCCACTGACCACCAATGTAAGGGACATTCTTCCCACTGATCACCAATGTAAGGGACATTCTTCCCACTGATCACCAATGTAAGGGACATTCTTCCCACTGACCACCAATGTAAGGGACATTCTTCCCACTGACCACCAATGTAAGGGACATTCTTCCCACTGACCACCAATGTAAGGGACATTCTTCCCACTGACCACCAATGTAAGGAACATTCTTCCCACTGACCCCCAATGTAAGGGACATTCTTCCCACTGACCTCCAATGTAAGGGACATTCTCCCCACTGACCCCCCAATGTAAGGGACATTCTTCCCACTGACCGCCAATGTAAGGGACATTCTTCCCACTGACCTCCAATGTAAGGGACATTCTCCCCACTGACCCCCCAATGTAAGGGACATTCTTCCCACTGACCTCCAATGTAAGGGACATTCTCCCCACTGACCCCCCAATGTAAGGGACATTCTTCCCACTGACCGCCAATGTAAGGGACATTCTTCCCACTGACCTCCAATGTAAGGGACATTCTCCCCACTGACCCCCCAATGTAAGGGACATTCTTCCCACTGATCACCAATGTAAGGGACATTCTTCCCACTGATCTCCAATGTAAGGGACATTCTTCCCACTGACCCCCAATGTAAGGGACGTTCTTCCCACTGACCACCAATGTAAGGGATGTTCTTCCCACTGACCACCAATGTAAGGGACATTCTTCCCACTGACCCCCAATGTAAGGGACATTCTTCCCACTGATCACCAATGTAAGGGACATTCTTCCCACTGACCCCCAATGTAAGGGACATTCTCCCCACTGACCCCCAATGTAAGGGACATTCTTCCCACTGACCACCAATGTAAGGGACATTCTTCCCACTGATCTCCAATGTAAGGAACATTCTTCCCACTGATCTCCAATGTAAGGGACATTCTTCCCACTGACCCCCAATGTAAGGGACATTTCTCCCACTGATCACCAATGTAAGGGACATTCTTCCCACTGACCAACAATGTAAGGGACATTCTCCCCACTGACCACCAATGTAAGGGACATTCTTCCCACTGACCTCCAATGTAAGGGACATTCTTCCCACTGACCAACAATGTAAGGGACATTCTCCCCACTGACCACCAATGTAAGGGACATTCTTCCCACTGATCACCAATGTAAGGGACATTCTTCCCACTGATCACCAATGTAAGGGACATTCTTCCCACTGACCACCAATGTAAGGGACATTCTTCCCACTGACCACCAATGTAAGGGACATTCTTCCCACTGACCACCAATGTAAGGGACATTCTTCCCACTGACCACCAATGTAAGGAACATTCTTCCCACTGACCCCCAATGTAAGGGACATTCTTCCACTGACCTCCAATGTAAGGGACATTCTCCCCACTGACCCCCCAATGTAAGGGACATTCTTCCCACTGACCGCCAATGTAAGGGACATTCTTCCCACTGACCTCCAATGTAAGGGACATTCTCCCCACTGACCCCCCAATGTAAGGGACATTCTTCCCACTGACCTCCAATGTAAGGGACATTCTCCCCACTGATCACCAATGTAAGGGACATTCTTCCCACTGACCACCAATGTAAGGGACATTCTTCCCACTGATCACCAATGTAAGGGACATTCTTCCCACTGATCTCCAATGTAAGGGACATTCTTCCCACTGACCCCCAATGTAAGGGACGTTCTTCCCACTGACCACCAATGTAAGGGATGTTCTTCCCACTGACCACCAATGTAAGGGACATTCTTCCCACTGACCCCCAATGTAAGGGACATTCTTCCCACTGATCACCAATGTAAGGGACATTCTTCCCACTGACCCCCAATGTAAGGGACATTCTCCCCACTGACCCCCAATGTAAGGGACATTCTTCCCACTGATCACCAATGTAAGGGGCATTCTTCCCACTGACCCCCAATGTAAGGGACATTCTTCCCACTGATCACCAATGTAAGGGACATTCTTCCCACTGATCCCCAATGTAAGGGACATTCTTCCCACTGACCACCAATGTAAGGGACATTCTTCCCACTGACCACCAATGTAAGGGACATTCTTCCCAATGACCCCCAATGTAAGGGACATTCTTCCCACTGACCCCCAATGTAAGGGACATTCTTCCCACTGATCCCCAATGTAAGGGACATTCTTCCCACTGATCACCATTTCATTGATTTTAGCACGGGTTCCCCAAGCCCTAAACGTGGTTTCAGTGGTTCTTCAGGGACAAAGAGGTTGAGAAATGTTGATTTACACGTCACCGAACGCCACAGGGAAGCTGTGTAAACACCAGAGTTCCTCTTTAAGAAGGTTCTGAGCCCTTGCCATTTTCCGCTCTCCAATTAGCACCAAGGTCAGGCTTGTTTTCAGATGGACATCCTTCGCTACTTAGCGTTGGGCTATATTCGGGAAGCCCATCACGGATCTGTCTTGGGCTTGAAATATTTATTAAGGACGCTTGTACTCTTTTGATGGTTCTAATTGCTGCCAATCTGCCGAGGCGGATCGCCTGACCTTCACCGGGGGCAGTGACCTGAGACGGAGCAGAACATTCGGCGCCCAAAGTGGAAACCGTCAAACTGCGCTGACAAGCAGCAAAGCAGCTCCAGAAGTGGCCAGAGAGCAATCGCTCCATTTATTTACTTGTTTTATTATCGCTTTTTTTTTCTTTTTTTGCAATTTTACATATTTTAAATATTTATTACGGTTGCTATAAAAAAAAAAAAAACATACAGCGCATGCGGTTTACATTGGTTTAGCCATTCCAGATCAACATTTCTATACTCAGCATGGACCATAATAATATATATATATATTATAAAAAAAATATGATAGATATATACTGTGTGTGTATATATATATATGTGTGTGCCTTCGACACAGTTGACCCCCCCCCCTCCTCCTTAAAAAACTGCACTCCCTCGGCCTCAGAGATTCCACTCTCTCCTGGCTCTCCTCCTATCTATCCCAACGCTCTTTCATCAGCGTTACCTATAATGCTACCACCTCCCCCTCTCTGTTGGGGACCCTCAAGGCTCTGTCCTCGGGCCCCTTCTCTTCTCCATCTACACCTCCTCCCTCAGCAAACTGATATACTCCCACGGCTTCAACTATCACCTCTACGCCGACGACACACAAATTTACCTCTCCACCCCCCACCTCACCCCTTCAGTCTCCGCCCGAATCACCTGCCTACTGAACGACATATCAGACTGGATGTCGCTCCACTTCCTCAAACTGACCCTCACAAAAATGGAGCTCCTAATTTTCCCCCCCAGCCCGTGCCCCCCCCATCCTCTCCATCACGACCAACAACGCCACCATCAGTTCCACCCCGCAAGCCAAAGTCCTAGGTGTTACTCTAGACTCAAACCTGTCCTTCCAACCCCATGTCCAATTGTTGGCAAACTCATGCAGGCTCCACCTCCGCAACATCTCCAAAATACGTCCCTAACCCCAGACACTACTAAACTACTCGTTCACTTCCCTTATTATCTCACGTCTGGACTACTGCAACTCCCTCCTCACCGGCCTACCTCATCATAGACTATCCCCTCTTCAGTCTATCCTGAACTCAGCGGCCAGACTCATCCACCTTACCAACCGCTCCGTATCCGCTTCCCCCCTCTGTCATTCCCTCCACTGGCCTCCATTCAGTGTCCTCCACCCCTCTCTGTCATTCTGTCCACTGGCCTCCACTCAGTGTCCTCCACCCCTCTCTGTCATTCTGTCCACTGGCCTCCACCCCCCTCTGTCATTCCCTCCACTGGCCTCCACTCAGTGTCCTCCACCCCTCTCTGTCATTCTGTCCACTGGCCTCCACCCCCCTCTGTCATTCCCTCCACTGGCCTCCACCCCCCTCTGTCATTCCCTCCACCCCCCTCTGTCATTCCCTCCACTGGCTCCCGATTGCCCAACGCATTAAATTCAAACTACTAACCCTGACATACAAAGCCATTCATAACTCTGCCCCAAACTACCTCACCGACCTGATACCCAAATACCATCCTACCCGTAATCTTCGCTCCTCACAAGACCTCCTACTTTCTAGCTCCCTGGTCTCCACCTCCCACGCCCGACTGCAGGACTTCTCCAGGACTTCCCCCATCCTCTGGAACTCCCTGCCCCAATCCATCAGACTGTCACCTACCCTCCTCACCTTTAGGCACATCCTGAAAACCCATCTCTTCAGGGAAGCCTACCCCACCCTCACCTAACAGCCGATCTCCTCCACTCCTCCCACCACTCCATCCCCCACAGCCATTTCCTCCTGTACCTCTACCCCCTCCCTCCTAGATTGTAAGCTCCAAGGAGCAGGACCCTCGAACCCCTCATGTATTGTATTGTTACTGTATTGTCTCATGTTCTGTCCCCCACTATAATGTACAGTGCTGAGCAAACCTTTCTGGCGCTATATAAATACCGTATAATAAAAAAAAAAATATATATATATATATAAAAATATACATAGTGTGTGTGTGTATATATAGTAATCAAAATATAAAATTATATTAATAATAATTAACTTAAAACCTATCTTAATCCAAAAATAAAAATATATGTTTTTGTTATAGTTTGCATAACGTATTTATTTATTTATTTATGTATTTCTTTTTCATTCCAACAAATAAATATATATTATACTGCACACCTTCATCCAAACATAATACTAAATTAATAATTAACTCAAAGCATATCTTAAACCAAACATAAAAAAGATGATTTTGTTATATTTTGCATATTTATTTATGTACTATTTTTTTTTTATCCAGCTAAAACCAACTAAAAAATATAGTATGGCAATTTAATAACTTTGATAACATTGCCTACATTAAAGGTACTGCATGAAAGTTGGGTTGATGGATGGTTCCCTCAAATTTCGTTTTCCCTTTTTTTTTTTCCATATATTAAATGCATAATCATGACGGAAGAAAAAAATTACATAAAACTAAGATAATGATGGTACCCTACTGCAGTAACTGAAACTCTGGAGATTTATCCCTGTTATTTAACCTCCTCGGCGGTCTGATTCTTTCCGATTTTTTGTGCTGAAAGCAGTGCCATTTTTTTGCATGGAAATATGTAGTTTTTTATTGTAGGTCTGTAATATTTAGGAATAACTCACTGAAATCTGTCCAAACAAGAGTCTAGTAAACATCCCGGGGAGGATAAAATTTGAAACACGAAATCATAAATTATAATTTAATAAATAATCATAAAAAATAATAATATAATAATAATAAATTTAATTCAATAATATAATCAAACCAAAAACACTGAAATTTGAAATACAGAGGCAAATTCGCACATCGCTGAGCAGAATCGTTTTCAGTGTCTGATGAGGAATTTCCCCCACGAATCATTATCACTCAATTCTGCAAGTGGTTCTGATTTACTATCGCTGTTCTCTAGCCGGTCTAAAACCGCGTCTGACCTAAAGGGACACTTTTTGGACGCCATGGACGTTTCTCAGTTTCCAGGCAGAAAGAACAGTAAAAATGCAGACAGGGCGCCGGACAAAGCACTCGGGACAAAATGTATGTGAAATGCATTGAAACAGCAATGACAGCAAAAATGACAATTTTTAAAAAATTCAAATTTCCCGCCGCTGCCGCCGCCCGTACGTCCCGACGTCACAGGGACCGGAACACAGAAGCTGGATGCCGGCATCAGCCGGAGGAGATGGCTGGGGACGCTGGAGGGGACAGATCGCGGGAGCGAAGGACAAGGTAAGTGCTGCAGGGACTCCCAGAACAGCGCCGCATGGTAAGCCCGAGTGTAGCTCAGGGTTACCACTTTTGGTATAGAAATTTTACCCCGAGCTACACTCGGGAACACCGCTAAGGAGGTTAACCCATAAAAAAAAAAAATATATATATATATATATATATATATTATTATTATTATACAGGATTTATATATTATTATTATTTATACAGGATTTATGGCGCCAACAGTTTGCTCAGCGCTGTACAATATAACGGGAGACAATACAGCAACAATACAGTTCACTACAAGAGGGATAGGAGGGCCCTGATCCTGGGAGCTTACAATCTAAGATCTATATATATATATATAAATATGTACTTTAAAAAACATACATATATATAGATATATAGATAGATATATACATAGATATATCTATATATATACGTATATATATATATATATATATACAGTGGGGATCGAAAGTTTGGGCACCCCAGCTAAAAATGTGTATTAATGTGCATAAAGAAGCCAAGGAAAGATGGAAAAATCTCCAAAAGGCATCAAATTACAGATTAGACATTCTTATAATATGTCAACAAAAGTTAGATTTTATTTCCATCATTTACACTTTCAAAATAACAGAAAACAAAAAAATTGCGTCTGCAAAAGTTTGGGCCCCCTGCAGAATTTATAGCATGCACTGCCCCCTTTTGCAAAGCTGACACCTGCCAGTGTCATGGATTGTTCTCAATCATCGTCTGGGAAGACCAGATGATGTCAATCACAAAGGTTTTAAATGCCCAGACTCATCTGACCTTGCCCCAACAATCAGCACCATGGGTTATTCTAAGCAGTTGTCTAGAAAACTGAAACTGAAAATAGTTGACACTCACAAAGCTGGAGAAGGCTATAAGAAGATAGCAAAGCGATTTCAGATGTCAATATCCTCTGTTCAGAATGTAATTAAGAAATGGCAGTCATCAGGAACAGTGGAAGTTAAAGCAAGATCTGGAAGACCAAGAAAAATATCAGACAGAACAGCTCGCAGGATTGTGAGAAAAACAATTCAAAACCCACGTTTGACTGCACGATCACTCCAGAAAGATCTGGCAGACACTGGAGTTGTGGTCACTATTCCACTATAAAGAGATACTTGTACAAATATGGTCTTCATGGAAGAGTCATCAGAAGAAAACCTCTTCTACGTCCTCACCACAAAAATCATCGTTTGAACTTTGCAAATGAAGATATAGACAAGCCTGATGCATTTTGGAAACAAGTTCTGTGGACCGATGAGGTTGAAATTGAACTTTTTGGCCGGAATGAGTAAAGGTACGTTTGGAGAAGAAGGGGCACAGAATTGAATGAAAAGAACCTCTGTCCAACTGTGAAGCATGGGGTTGGATCAATCATGCTTTGGGGTTGTGTTGCAGCCAGTGGCACAGGGAACATCTCACGAGTAGAAGGAAAAATGGATTCAATAAAATTTCAGCAAATTTTGGATGGTAACTTGATGCCATCTGTGAAAAAGCTGAAGTTAAAGAGAGGATGGCTTCTACAAATGGATAATGATCCTAAACACACCTCGAAATCCACGGGGGATTACATCAAGAGGCGTAAACTGAAGGTTTTGCCATGGCCTTCACAATCTCCTGACCTCAACATCATTGAAAATCTATGGATAGACCTTAAAAGAGCAGTGCGTGACAGACAGCCCAGAAATCTCAAAGAACTGGAAGACTTTTGTAAGGAAGAATGGGCAAAGATACCTCAAACAAGAATTGAAAGACTCTTGGCTGGCTACAAAAAGCGTTTACAAGCTGTGATACTTGCCAAAGGGGGCAGTACAAGATATTAACTCTGCAGGGTGCCCCAACTTTTGCAGACGCCATTTTTTTGTTTTCTGTTATTTTGAAAGTGTAAATGATGGAAATAAAATCTAACTTTTGTTGACATATTATAAGAATGTCTAATCTGTAATTTGATGCCTTTTGGAGATTTTTCCATCTTTCCTTGGCTTCTTTATGCACATTAATACAAATTTTTAGCTGGGGTGCCCAAACTTTCCATCCCCACTGTATATATATGTGTGTGTGTGTGTATATATATAAAAACATTTTTTTAATGAAGTATATATATATATATTTTTTTTTTTTTTGTATATATATATTATTATTATACAGGATTTATATAGCGCCAACAGTTTGCTCAGCGCTTTACATTATAATATATATATATTTGTTTTATATGTGTATAATGCATACAGAATGGTACCACGTAATAACTTTTAATGCTTGAATATGTGGGGATGAACACAGGCAGACATGAAGCCCGGTCTGGGTCACAAGCACGGCTTCCTCCACAGATACAATGTAGAAGTTGATGTAGACCGGATGTGTTATTGGCAGGATTGCCGTAATAAAAATAAAGAGGGACAACGAATGCCGTATTCACATCTCAGGAAGGTAAGCTGCAATAGATTCCATTTTTGTTTTCAGCTCGGAAATGTTTCAAGTCCTCGGCTGATGCGTTTGTCTGCAATGAGTAATGTTGCGCTGACAATTGCTCCCGCCATTAAACAAATAATAAAGGAAGGGAACAGGGATTGCCGGCGGTGCGATTCTGGTGGGAGAAGGTGTGTAATGCGGATAATATGGGGATGTAACAATAAATCACACAATCTTTATGTTCACTTTGTGTCACAAATACAATCGAGGACTTTCACACGGCGGCTCCGATCGCCTTTTATAGGTTGTAATGTCATTTCCGAGGTTCCAGCGGCTTCATTGTGAAAGCAATAAGGTTCTGATGTGTTTATGTTGTCATCGAGTCTCTGGTGAGATCGTCTACCATATGTTGGGATGACAGATGAGCGAGGAGACCCCCAGATGAGAATTGACGGGTACCAATCCCGACCGTTCTCTCCCAAATCAGGTGATGACCTCATGTATGATGCGAGCTCACCAGAGAAATCAGAGTGGTGATAATAATGAGCCCAACAATAATGACCACCAATAATGACCACCAATAATGACCACCAATAATGAGCGCACCAATAATGACCACCAATAATGAGCCCACCAATAATGAGCCCACCAATAATGACCACCAATAATGAGCCCACCAATAATGAGCCCACCAATAATGAGCCCACCAATAATGAGCCCACCAATAATGACCACCAATAATGAGCCCACCAATAATGACCACCAATAATGACCACCAATAATGAGCCCACCAATAATGAGCCCACCAATAATGAGCCCACCAATAATGACCACCAATAAATAGGAGAAGGCTTTAGGGTTACTAACATTAGTTGAGTCCCTTACCCTATCATCTGTAAAAAAAAAATTATATATTATATCTATATATCATCCCTGGCCATGTGGGATCTCCTGCATGGTGGGAGTTGGGGAAAGACCTGGCAACCTACCCTGTAAAAATAATTGCCAAGAGAATTGCAAGTGACGGTCCATGCAATCACCAAGGGTCAGATATGACTGAATGGATATATATATACACATACATGCACGCACTATATTGCCAAAAGTATTGTCCCCGCCCTCCCAATCATGTGATTCAGGTGCTCCAATCCGCTCCCAATCATGTGATTCAGGTGTTCCAATCCCCTCCCAATCATGTGATTCAGGTGTTCCAATCCCCTCCCAATCATGTGATTCAGGTGTTCCAATCCCCTCCATATCATGTGATTCAGGTGTTCCAATCCCCTCCCAATCATGTGATTCAGGTGTTCCAATCCCCTCCATGGACACAGGTGTATACAATCAAGCCCCTAGGCATGCAGACGGCTTCTACAAACATTGGTGAAAGAATGGGTCGCTCTCAGGAGCTCAGTGACTCCAAGCGTGGTCCCGTGATAGGTGGCCACCTGGGCAATAAGTCCATCCGTGACATTTCCTGGCTACTAAATATTCCACGCTCAACTGTTAGTGGGATTATAACAAAGTGGAAGCCACTGGGAACAACAGCCACTCAGCCACCAAGTGGTAGGCCACGTCACATGACAGAGCGGGGTCAGCGCATGCTGAAGTGCACAGTGCGCAGAAGTCGCCAACTGTCTGCAGAGTCAATAGCTAAAGACCTCTAAAGGTGTGGCCTTCAGATGAGCCCAACAACAGTGCGTAGAGAGCTTCATGGAATGGGTTTCCATGGCCGAGCAGCTGCATCCAAGCCTTCCATCACCAAGTACAATGCAAAGCGTTGGATGCCGTGGTATAAAGCATGCCGCCACTGGATTCTAGAGCAGGGGAGACGTGTTCTCTGGAGTGACCAATCACACTTCTCTGTCTGGAAATCCGATGGACGTGTCTGGGTTTGGCGGTTGCCAGGAGAACGGTACTTGCCTGACTGCATTCTGCCAAGTGTAAAGTTTGGTGGAGGGGGATTATGGTGTGGGGTTGTTTTTCAGGGGTTGGGCTTGGCCCCCTAGTTCCAGTGAAGGGAACTCTTAAGGCGACATTTTGGACAATTTCATACTCCCAGCTTTGTGGGAGGAGTTTGGGGATGGCCCCTTCCTGTTCCAACATGACTGCCCCCCAGTGCACAAAGCAAGGTCCATAAAGACATGGAGGAGCCAGTTTGGGTGGAGGAACTTGACTGTCCTGCACAGAGTCCTGACCTCAACCCCATAGAACACCTTTGGGATGAATTAGAGCGGAGACTGCGAGCCAGGCCTCCTCCCCCCGACATCAGTGCCTGACCTGACAAATGTGCTTCTGGAAGAATGGTCCAACCTTCCCATAGACACCCTCCTAAACCTTGTGGACGGCCTTCCCAGAAGAGTTGAAGCTGTTATAGCTGCAAAGGGCGGGGCCAACTCAATATTGAACCCAACGGGCTAAGACTGGGGGGCCATTAAAGGTGATGTGTGTGGAAAGGCCGGCGGACAAATACTGCGGGCAATATAGTGTATCTTGTGTATAAGAGTAGGGAAACCTTTTGAAGACAACATATTTGTATACATTGTATATAAAAAGAGTTAATCTCTCTGCTCCCTACTCCTATCAGCATACTCACCTACTGCAGCACGCTGATTGGCTCCTTGTGCTGCTTCTCCCTCCCCCAATCTGAGCTCTGCTGTACAGGGAAGGTAGGAGGCTAATACCAGGCCACAGTTAGGTATCTACACCATTTGCATAAAAAAAGAAAATACATTTAGTGATGTAATAATGATTTCGGAGCCGTGTCCATTTGTGTCTTTTCCAGAACTGTTCCCACCATGCGGTGCACATTGGTGTAGTGCAGTTTGCCAGCGCCTGGGGCATATATAGTATACCTTACCCCCAGATCCTCCTCCCCTTCCAGCTCAAATCTCTGCAACCCCCAGGCCCCAAATCCCCATCACAGCACAAATCCTCCCTTCTAGCATAAATCTCCCCTCCCAGCACAAATCCCCCACCAAATTCCCCTTCTGGCACAAATCCCTTCTCCCACCACAATTCCTCCAAAATCCCCCCCCCCCTTCTAGTACAAGCCCACCTCCCTGCACACATCCCCCAACATAGCCTGTTCTATCATAACCCCCCCCCCAGCACAAATCTCCTTCAAATACCCACGTCAAGCACAAATTACCCCCCACCCAATTCCCCTCTTCTATCACAAATCCCCCTTTCAGCCAAATGTTAACCCAAATTCCCCCTCCTAGCACAAATCCCCCCCAAGTCCCTTCTTATATCACAAATCCCTCTCTTAGCCAAGACCTAACACAAATACCCCTTTCTAGTACAGCCCCCCCCCCTCCAAGTTCCCTCTTCTATCACAAATCCCCCTCTCAGGTAAGACCTGACACAAATACCCCTTTCCAGCACAAATCCTTCCCCCCCCCCCCCCTTCCAAGTCCCCTCTTCTATCATAAATCCCCCTTTCAGCCAAATCTTAACCCAAATTCCCCCTCCTAGCACAAATCCCCCCCAAGTCCCTTCTTATATCACAAATCCCTCTCTTAGCCAAGACCTAACACAAATACCCCTTTCTAGTACAGCCCCCCCCCCTCCAAGTTCCCTCTTCTATCACAAATCCCCCTCTCAGGTAAGACCTGACACAAATACCCCTTTCCAGCACAAATCCTTCCCCCCCCCCTTCCAAGTCCCCTCTTCTATCATAAATCCCCCTTTCAGCCAAATCTTAACCCAAATTCCCCCTCCTAGCACAAATCCTCCCCAAGTCCTCTCTTTTATCGCAAATCCCGTCTCAGCTAAGACCTAACACAAATATCCCCTTCTAGCACAAATCCTCCCCTCCCTCCCAAGTCCACTCTTCTATCACAAATCCCCCTCTCAGCCAAGTCCTAACACAAATGCCCCCTTCTAGCACAAATCCCCCCAAGTTCCCTCTTCTATCACAAATCCCCCTCTCAGCCAAATCTTAACCCAAGAACCCTCTTCTAGCACAAATCCCCCCCCCCCCCAAGTCCCCTCTTCTATCATAATTCCCCCTTTCAGCCACATCTTAACCCAAATACCCTCTTCTAGCACAAATCTCCCTCTCAGCCAAGACCTAACACAAATACTCCCTTCTAGCACAAATCCCCCCCAAGTACCCTCTCCTATCACAAATCGCCCTCGCAGCCCAGACCTAGCACAAATACCCCCTTCTAGCACAAATCCCCCCCAAGTACCCTCTCCTATCACAAATCCCCCTCGCAGCCCAGACCTAGCACAAATACCCCCTTCTAGCACAAATCCCCCCCAAGTACCCTCTCCTATCACAAATCCCCCTCGCAGCCCAGACCTAGCACAAATACCCCCCTTCTAGCACAAATGTCCTCTTCTAGCACAAATACCCCTTTCTACCACAAATTCCCTATTCCAGCACAAATCCACCCCCAAAAAAATCCCCCCTTCTAGCACAAATCCCTCCCAAATACAACCTTCTGGTACAAATTGCCCCCTCCTAGCATGAATCCTTTCCTCCCCCCCCCCCCCCCCCCCCCCCCCTTCTAATACAAATCCTCTTCCCTCCTAAATTGCCCCCAGCACAAATCCTCTTATTACCCCCCCATCCTTCCCTGCAGCATAAATCCACCTTTGTTAACTGCTCCACCACCCACCCCCTCCAAGTCATATGGCCCCAATGCAATTTTCCCTCCCGGAAAACCCTGAAACAGACCTCAGATCAGCGTGGCTAAACACAGGGGGGCATCCCACCTCCTCCTCTTGTGCACAGGGCTGCTGTTAGAAACCACGGGGCCCCATACAGACAGCCTAACAGCCCCCCCCCCCAAAAAAAAATAAAACACAGTTTACTAGGCTTCAGTTATGAATGAACACAGTAATTGATCGGTACCAATCACTCATTGTGCTCATTCGGGAAAGGAAGGAGCTGGTAAATGTGACCTTCCCCCACTCTCCATCCTGAAGGATCTCATTGCGTTCTTGCAGCTCCCGGTGTAAAGGAAAGCAGGGAAGCCAGCAGCACTGTGAGGGTGGAGGTCCGAGATGTAGGGATTGGTTCCAGTAACTGCCCCTCCCACCCCCGACGTGCCAACTGCCCTCCCTGCTCACATTCAATTTACCCAGCTACCTGGGCCCACTTGCTGGCCTGGGCCCCTGTACAGGAGGACTGGTGGCACCCCCTTATCCACGGCCCAGCCAGGTGCATGATACATGTCAGCCGAAGAGGAGTCAAGAGTCTCTTAGCTTTGAAGAGTCCCTTAGCTTTGAAGAGTCCCTCAGCTTTGAAGAGTCCCTTAGCTTTGAAGAGTCCCTCAGCTTTGATGAGTCCCTTAGCTTTGAAGAGTCCCTTAGCTTTGAAGAGTCCCTCAGCTTTGAGGAGTCCCTTAGCTTTGAGGAGTCCCTTAGCTTTGAGGAGTCCCTCAGCTTTGAAAAGTCCCTTGGCTTTGAGGAGTCCCTTAGCTTTGAGGAGTCCCTCAGCTTTGAGGAGTCCCTCAGCTTGGAAGAGTCCCTCAGCTTTGAAGAGTCACTTAGCTTTGAAGAGTCCCTCAGCTCTGACATGTATTGTTGCCAGTGGGGAGAAATGACGGCTGCTGCAGAGGCCAAATTGCAGTGCTATGGACCTGGGGCACCCTACAGGAGATGTGGGGTAGGTGCCCTGTGCCCTGGCGCTAGATGAACTTTGTGAATCCAAGTGCTGGAACTTGTTCCTACACTGGTCTCTTGGACCCAGCTGGATCTGCAGAATGTCGGAATTTTGAACCCCTAAGAATTTGTGTGCCCAGGGCCCATCCATGCAACACCACTGGTGGTACACCAGGGGTCCATGACAAGATCCTCTGAATTGCTTCACAAATGTTCCTTCTTGGCACCAACATGGCAGAATACATATGAATTTCCTCCAGGATAAGAAAATTGACAGCATTTGATACAATTTTCTGTTTTCCGGTAGAACTATTCCCATGTGTGAGCCTCCGCCGCGGATATGGCCGTCTGGCTGGAGTCGTTCTTAAGTAAGATTGCGCCTCTGCTGCGTCAGCTGGGCACGCTACGGGTACTCTGCTTGTTTGGCTCGGCTAGAACAGCTGTTTTATAATTAGAAAATTTCTGGAAGTTCTCATTAGGAGAGGTGGGAGTTCGGCCTTCCATGCTGAGCTATTCCGAAGAGAGTTGACTTGGTTCAATACAATCGCTTATTCCCGACCGCGCTTCCGGTATAAAGCGACGCCTCCCCACTCACTCCCGCTGCATAAATGTCACACAATTTAGCTGCAATAGATGAAAGGAGCGTGCGGACGGAAAGAAATGAGATTAATAATTACTTTTACTAGACACTAACAAGTTAATTATATGAGCCTGCCTCACGTCTGCAGGATCCTGCTTTATTTCCAGAAGGTGGTTGTGGGAGGTAGGGGGGGGGGGAGGGTTCCTTTCATGTGTCTGGCCTACACTATTCATACGTGCCGTCTGTGGAATGAAAGGGTTTTGCAGCAAGAATCAAACTGGGGTTCTATTGGGTGGAATACTGCAGGCTCTCTGATATAGTTTACTCCCCTGGCAGGAGACACAGGAACACCCGAAGGTATGGAATCTACATAATATCTTGGTCTTCACCAGTGCATCCAGCAAGAAGTAACTGGCCAGAGACCATGGTAGGGCCCAGGCTACACTGCACCAAGAATCAAACTGGGGTTCTATTGGGTGGAATACTGCAGGCTGTCTGATATAGTTAATACCCTTGGCAAGTGACACAGGAACACCCGAAGGTGTGGAATCTAAGAAATAATGTGGTCTTCACCAGTGCACCCAGCAAGAAGTAACTGGCTAGAGACCATGGTAGGGCCCAAGCTACACTGCAGCAAGAATCAAACTGGGGTTCTATTGGGTGGAATACTGCAGGCTCTCTGATATAGTTTACACCCCTGGCAGGGGACACAGGAACACCCCCAAAGGTGTGGAATCTACATAATATCTTGGTCTTCACCAGTGCATCCAGCAAGAAGTAACTGGCCAGAGACCATTGTAGGGCCCAGGCTACACTGCACCACGAATCAAACTGGGGTTCTATTGGGTGGAATACTGCAGGCTCTCTGATATAGTTAACACCACTGGCAGGTGACACAGTAACACCAGAAGGTGTGGAATCTAAGTAGTAACTTGGTCTTCACCAGTGCACCCAGCAAGAAGTAACTGGCCAGAGACCATTGTAGGGCCCAAGCTGCACTGCAGCAAGAATCAAACTGGGGTTCTATTGGGTGGAATACTGCAGGCTCTCTGATATAGTTTACACCCGTGGCAGGTGACATAGGAACACCCAAAGGTGTGGAATCTAAGTAATAACGTGGTCTTCACCAGTGCACCCAGCAAGAAGTAACTAGCTAGAGACCCTTGTGGGGCCCAAGCTACTTTACTGTAAGATGACACCAGAGTCATGATCGCCCCATCAAGGGGTCTCAGGAAAAGGATGGGCTATGATGTGCAGACAGGATAGCAGTACTGGGAGAGCTCAGGGTACAGGCAGGCAGCAGGCAAGAGATTGGTTGGTTTCCAGTCAGAGATGGAAGCAGGCAAGAGATTGGTTAATGTCCATACAGAGGTAGGGGCAGGCAGCTGGCAAAAGAGTAGTTGGTGTGCAGAAATGGGTAGAGGCAAGCAAGAGATTGGTCAATGTCCATGCAGAGGTAGAGGCAGGCAAAAGAGTAGTTGGTGTGCAGGCATAGGTGGAGGCAAGCAAGAGATTGGTTAATGTCCATACAGAGGTAGGGGCAGGCGGCAGGCAAAAGAGTAGTTGGTGTCCAGGCATAGGTGGAGGCAAGCAAGAGATTGGTTAATGTCCACACAGAGGTAGAGGCAGACGGCAGGCAAGAGAGTAATTGGTGTCCAGGCAGAGATGGAAGTAGTCAAGAGATTTTCCAGTGTCCATACAGAGGCAGGGGCAGGCAACAGGCAAAAGAGTAGTTGGTGTCCAGGCATAGGTGGAAGCAGGCAAGAGATTGGTTAATGTCCATGAAGAGGTAGGGGCAGGCAAGAGAGTAGTTGGTTTCCAGTCAGAGATGGAAGTAGGCAGGAGATTGGTTAATGTCCATACACAGGTAGGGGCAGGCAGCAGGCAAAAGAGTAGTTGGTGTGTAGGCATGGGTGGAGGCAAGCAAGAGATTGGTTAATGTCCATGAAGAGGTAGGGGCAGGCAGCAGGCAAGAGAGTAGTTGGTGTGTAGGCATGGGTGGAGGCAAGCAAGAGATTGGTTAATGTCCATGAAGAGGTAGGGGCAGGCAGCAGGCAAGAGAGTAGTTGGTGTCCAGGCAGATATGGAAGCAGACAAGAGATTGGTCAATGTCTACACAGAGGTAGGGGCAGGCAGCAGGGCAAAAGAGTAGCTGGTGTCAAGGCATAGGTGGAGGCTAGCAAGAGATTGGTTAATGTCCATGAAGAGGTAGAGGCAGGCAAGAGAGTAATTGGTGTCCAGGCAGAGATGGAAGCAGACAAGAGATTGGTCAAGAGAGTACTTAGTGTCCAGGCAGACATAAGGCAGACGTTAGTGCCAGGGAGCCACTCGGAACAAACACTAGCATGTACTGAGATGAAGACCTGGCACAGTTGTCAATGCTTGGCATGGCTATGCTCAGGGTTGGCCGATGCGGGTGCATGCCCACACACACACCCACTTCTGGAACTGGCACCAAATGCTCTTTATAAGGACGGGAGTGGTGACAAAAGATTGCTGGATGATCTTCAGCTCACCTGCATTCCTTGCTCCTGTGTATGCTGTATCCTTGGACCTCTTGTTACCAGCCCAACTTGCCTCATGACCACCCTGCTTCTTGACTTGTGCTTCTGACCCCAGCTTGCTTAAAGGACTCCTCTTACCATCCATGCATGACTCTGGCCTGCTCTCCTGACTACTCTTCTGCCTACTCTGTCTGATTCCTGTGTATGACTGTGGCTCTGTTCCTGACTATGCTTCTGCCACATCTCCTGCTTGGTCTCCCATGTATGACCCTGGCTTTTATCCTGATGATGTCCCATCAGTCCTGCTCTACCAGCCTGACCACCTGGTGCCATCTTGCTTCCTGCTGCAGCCCCAGTCCTGCAACACCTCTGAAGGTTCCAGTCTTTGCTGCCATCAGCCTATACAGATAATCTGATAACCACCTAGTCAACAGATGCCTCTACAAGCGGATCTACCTAATGGCACCCATGCTTCTTGGAGCCCTGCACTCCCTATTCCCACCTCCAGGTGATCGGTGCTTTGCAGCAAGGGAAGCCCTCTCTTTACTTCTGCCTCAAACTAGGTACATGACAGTCAGTTAAGGGAGTAGTACCCCAGTGGTTCCAATTGCTGGGCCATGGCCTCTCCTCTCTCCCCGGTCTCCAGCCAGCCCCAGATACCTTAGCCTTCAACAGTGTCTCCCAGCTACAATAGTGTCCTCCAACCTCCCATTATGGCCCACAGTTTATCCAGGTTCCCTGAGACCCCTCAGCCTTCACAGTGTGCCCCAACCTATACCCTTCTGCCACCTCAGCCTATGGTAGAGCCTTCAGAACTCCATAGTGCCCTCCAACCTCCCATCGTGGTCCACAGTGTCCCCCAAGGCTCCTCAGCCTGCACAGTGTATCCCAGCCTATACAGTGCTACCACCCCAGCCTACGGTAGAGCCTCCAGAACTCTATAGTGCCCTCCAACCTCCCATCGTGGCCCACAGTGTCCCCAGGTTCCCTGAGACCCCTTAGCCTGCACAGTGTGCCCCAACCTATACCCTGATGCCACCCCAGCCTACGGTAGAGCCTCCAGAACTCCATAGTACACTCCAACCTCCCATCATGACCCAGAGTGTCCCCAGGTTCCCTGAGACCCCTCAGCCTTCACAGTGTGCCCCAACCTATACTCTTCTGCTACTTCAGCCTACGGTAGAGCCTCCAGAACTCCACAGTGCCCTCCAACCTCCCATTGTGGCCCACAGTGTCCCCAGGTCCCCCAAGACCCCTCAGCCTGCACAGTGTACCCCAACCTATACACTGCTATCACCTCAGCCTACGGTAGAGCCTCCAGAACTCCATAGTGCCCTCCAACCTCCCACAGTGCCGCCCTAGCCTGCTGTAGAGCCTCCAACCCTTCATAGAGTACCACAATCTCCAACAGTGCTCCTCAGCCATCTCCAAAAACCTCCTCCCCTACAGGGCCACCAAGTTAAAATCCCCTGACCCACTTCTCAACTCCCCACCCCCTCCCAGCTCACATAGTGACAGCCAGTCACATCCAGAGCCTTTCAGTATTGCAACACACATTTTTGCATACTTTAATTGTGGAAGCCTTTGAGCTCCCATAGTGCCCTCCAACCTCTCATAGTGTCCTCCAACCTCCCATAGTGCCCTCCAACCTCCCATAGTGTCGTCCAACCTCCCATAGTGCCCTCCAACCTCTCATAGTGTCCTCCAACCTCCCATAGTGCCCTCCAACCTCCCATAGTGCCCTCCAACCTCCCATAATGCCCTCCAACCTCACATAGTGTTGTCCAACCTACCATAGTGTCCTCCAACCTCCCATAGTGCCCTCCAACCTCCCATAGTGGCCAGCAGTGCCCCCAGGCCCCCTGAGAGCCCTCCTAGCCTGCTGTTGCAAAGCCTCCAGCCCTTCGTAGTGCTCCCAACATTCAAATAGTGTCCCTCAGACACCACAGCCACCTCCAGAAATCTGATCCTCTACAGGGCCACCAAGTCAAAAGCAGAATCTCCTAACCAGCTACCCAACCACAACCTCCCCCCATCCCCAATCCCGGTCTCACTCAGAACTTTCCACCATTGCAATACATATCTTGCATCCCATATTTTTATTGTGCGAGTATAAACTTAATTTTTTTGCTGTTGAGGCATGGAAGAGTTTGGAAGAATTTACCGAACCCTGGTCTCAATAAGGATGAGAAACACTGCTCTACATGGAGGACCTTCCTTTGTACCTCTATACCAGGGGTCTCCAAATTTTTAAACAAAAGCCCAGTTTACTGTTATTTGTGAGACTTTATGGGGGCCGGGCTATGGCCAGAGGGAGTAGAAATTGGCCTGAGTTCTAGTGAGGGTGTACAATACCCTATCTTTGGTGTCAGTGGGAGAAATAGTGCCCCATTCTTGGCATCAGTGGGAGGAATAGTGCCCCATCATTGGTATCAGTGGAAGGAAGAGTACCCCATCATTGATGTCAGTGGGAGGAATAGTGCTCCATCATTGGTGTCAGTGGGAGGAACAGTGCCCCATCTTTGGTATCAGTGGGAGGAATTATGTCCAATCATTGGTGTCAGTGGGAGGAATACTGTTCCATCATTGGTGTCAGCAGGAGGAACAGTGCCCCATCCTTGGTGTCAATGGGAAGAATAGTGTCCCAACCTTGGCATCAATGGGAGGAATAGTGTCCCATCATTGGTGTCAGCGGGAGGAACATTGCCCCATCCTTGATATCAGTGGAAGGAATAGTGTCCCATCACTGGTGTCACTGGGAGGAATAGTGCCCCATTCTTTGGGAGGAACACCATCATTGGTGTCACTGGGAGGAATAGTACCCCATCATTGGTATCAGTGGGAGGAATAGTGCCCCATCATTGGTGTCGGTAGGAGGAATAGTGCCTCATCATTGGCATCAGTGGGAGGAATAGTGCCCCATCATTGGTGTCACTGGGAGGAATAGTGCCCCATCATTGGTATCAGTGGGAGGAATAGTGCCCCATCATTGGTGTCGGTAGGAGGAATAGTGCCTCATCATTGGCATCAGTGGGAGGAATAGTGCCCCCACTTGGGTACAGGCCACCGACTCCACCTCCCCCTGCGGCACTCACTCATGGAGGTCTCATCTGGACCCATTCACCAAGACTGAGCGATCGCAGAGGTGGTGGTGTCGGCTTGCTCCTGTCACCGCTTAGCACCTTCCAGGTCCTCCCTAACCCACCCTCTCTTTCCTTCCCCTCCTTTGAGGCGCACTGCATCCGACTCTTCTCACCCACCCCCCTAAGGATCGCAGTGATCTACAGGCCTCCCGGACCCATAGCCCGCTTCCTGGATGACTTCGCCGCCTGGCTTCCCTTCTTCCTCTCCTCTGAGCTCCCCACCATCATCCTCGGGGACTTCAACATCCCCATCAACGACAACACCCCGGCTACTTCCCAATTCCTCCACCTAACCTCCTCTTTCGCGCTCACACAGCACACTCAATCCTCCACCCACCTCGGAGGGAACACCCTGGACCTTGTCTTTTCCCACCTCTGTACCCTCAACCAGTTCGCGAACACCCCCTTCCCTCTCTCCGACCACCACCTCCTCATCACCTTCTCCATCTCCCCTTCCCCCAACTCCCCCCCTCAAAAAACGCCAAACCATCACCAGCCGCAACCTCCGCAACCTGAACCCGGCCCCCTCCACTCTGCCGCCGACTGCCTACACGACAGCATCCTCTCACTGTCATGTCCTGACATAGCCACCACCTTGTACAATGACTCACTGTCAGCTGCCCTAGACTCTCTGGCACCCCTTACCACACGCATCATCAAACCCAGACCGCTTCAACCCTGGCAGACCGACAGCACTAAACGCCTCAAACGTCGCAGTCGCGCACATGGAGAGACTGTGGCGCGCAAAACCAGGTCCCCTCATACTTTCTCCCTCTACAAATCTGCATTTCTTATCTACACCTCCTCCCTCCACGCCGCCAAGCAGGCCTACTTTGTTAACCTAATAAACACCCTCTCCTCCTGCCCCCGCCGACTCTTCTCCACCTGCAACTCCCTGCTCTCCCCCCCCCCCCCTCCTCCACTCAGTACCTCTCTCTCACGCCCACGAAATTGCCACCCATTTCCACAACAAGATTGACGCTATCCGTAAGGACATCGTCAACTTGCAATCTACCTCCCCACCTAGCTCCTTCGCCCCCGTCACCCCTTCATCTCCCCCCTCCTCTGCCCTCACAACCGCACTGCCCCCCTCCTCTCCCAATGCCCCGCCCACCATAACCCCCCAGCACTGCACTCCCTCAGCCCTGTCACTACTGAGGAAGTCGCCAAAGTCCTCTCAAAAGCCCGCCTCACTACCTCGCCCCCTGGACCCTATCCCCTCTCAACTCCTCCGGTCACCCCCCTCTTCCCTCATCCGCTCCCTCACCCACATCTTCAATCTCTCCCTCTCTACTGGCGTATTCCCCCTCCCCCCTAAAGCACGCGCATATCACCCCCCATCCTCAAAAAGCCCTCCCTGGATCCGCGGACCCCAACAACCTCAGACCCATCTCCCTGCTGTCACTCACCTCCAAGCTCCTTGCACGCTTAGTCTTCCTACGATCGCCTAAGTCCCACCTTTACTGACAATAACCTCCTTGACCCTCTACAGTCCGGCTTCCGTCCCCTACACTCCACTGAAACGCCCTCCTCAAAATCACTAACGACCTACTCAACGCCAAATCCAAGGAAAAGGGCGACTACTCTGTCCTCCTTCTCCTGGACCTCTCTGCGGCCTTCGACACAGTTGACCACCCCCCTCCTTCTTAATAAACTACTCTCCCTTGGCATCGGAGATGACTGCTCTCTCTTGGTTCTCATCCTACCTATCCCGAACGCTCCATCAGTGTCACCTACAATGGTGCCACCTCCCCTCATCCTCTCCTCTCTGTTGGGGTCCCCAAGGCTCTGTCCTTGGACCCCTTCTCTTCTCCATCTACACCTCCTCCCTGGGCAAACACTCATACAATCTCACGGCTTCAACTATCACCTCTATGCTGACGACACCCCAAATCTACATCTCCCACCCCTCCACCTCACCCCTCACTATCTCCACCCGCATCACTTCACCTCCTAAATGACATCTCAGACTGGATGTCGCTACAATTTCCTCAAGATTAACCTCTCCAAAACCGAGCTTCTCATCTTTCCCCCCCTGGACCACCCCCCCCCCAATCCTAGCCATCATCACCAACAACTCACTATCACTTCCGTCCCCGCAAGCCAAAGTCCATGGCGTCATTCTTGACGCGAACCTCTCCCTCCAAACCCGTCATGTCAAATCACTCACAAACAACCATGCAGGCTCCATCTTCGCAACATTGCCAAGATCCGCTCCTTCCTCACCCCAGACACCACCAAACTCTAGTACACTCCCTCATCATCTCACGCCTTCGTGACTACTGCAACTCCCTCCTCACTGCCTACCCAAGTGCAGGCTCTCCCCTCCCCGCTCCAGAGACCATCCTGAACTCAGCTGCCAGACTCATCCACCTTACGCACCCACCCACCGCTTCCCACCTCCACCTGCCACCCCCCTTCTGCCTCTCCCTCCCACTAGGGCTCCTCGATTCGCCTCAACGCATCAAATTTAAACTCCTTACCCTGACCTACAAAGCCGTTCACAACACTGCCCATGACTACCTCACCAATATGATCACCAGGTACCACCCTACCCGTACCCCCTTCGCTCCTCACAGGACCTCCTTCTATCCTGCTCCCTGGTCTCCTCCTCCCATGCACACGACTGCAGGACTTCTCCAGGTCCCATCCCCCATCCTCTGGAACTCACTGCCCCCATATCCATCAGATTGTCGCCTTCATCTATTCACATTCAGGCGCTCCTCAAAACCCATCTCTTCAAGGGAAGCCTTATAACCCACCCACACCTAACGGCCATCCTCCCTCGATTTCCTCCTACCACTTCATCCCCCCCAGCCACTTCCTACTGTACCTTTACCCCTCCCTCCTAGATTGTAAGCTCGTAAGAGTAGGGCCCTCTTACCCCTCGTACGCTGGTCTGTCTTTGTTGTACTGTGCCATGTATTGTCCCCCCCCATTGTACAGCGCGTGAGCAAACCCTTTGGCGCTATATAAATCTCGTAGTAATAATAATAATAATCATTGGTGTTAGTATAAAGAATGGTGCCCTTTTAGTTGGTAGAGGAGTAGTGTAGTGTCCATTGCTGGTGTCAGTGAAAGGAAATAGCAGCTTTTCATTTGGTATCAATGGAAGAATTGTGCCCCATTATTGGTGTCAGTGGATGGATGTATAGTGCCCCGAGGGCCAGATAAAGGTCAAGCAAAGGGCACCATCTGGCCCCCCCGGGACCACTGCACTATGCAAATGACATACGCTAATTTGTAACCTTGCCATTTTGTATCAATCGTTTGAATACTAGGCTTCACACGTGTGTAACATTTCTTCAGTGAGCCATCAGCATTTCCGAGGATTGTAACATTTTTCAGGAGACATTCGGAGGATACAAATGTATCTATCATTCTCCAGAGAAAGGAAAAACAATTCTTTCATACGATGGATTTCGTTTGTGTAATCTTCGCTCCAAATTCTCTCTTTCCTGCTCTGCGCCAAACCATTCTATTACCCGCCAGACAGAAGCGAGGAAAGCGCGATACGTGACGTCTATAAAAAAGTAAAATTATTTAATAACATGTTAAAGGATTTAATTAAATAATTTTGACTCATTTTGCAACAAAAGTAAAAGAACATAAAAAAGTTATGAATATCCTGCGAAATCCATGAACAAATACATCCGATTCAGCCTCCCGCCGCAGCATTAGATAGAGCAAGAAAAAAAAGAGACAGGGAAAGGAAAGGAAAAGAAAAGAAACATTAGAAAAAGCGAAAGGAAAGGAAAATTTTAGAAAAAGAAAAGGGAAAGGAAAAGAAAAATTTTAGAAAACGAAAAAAGGAAGAGGAAAGGAAAAGAAAGAGAAAAGGAGAAGGGAGAGGAAAATGAAAGGAAAGGAAAAGAAAAGGAAAGGAAAAGGAAAGGAAAAGGAAAGGATAGGAGAGGAGCGGAAAAGGACAAGGAAAAAGTAAGGAACAGGAAAAGGAAAGGGAAAGGAATGGAGAGGAGAGGAAAAGGTAAAGGAAAGGAAAGGAAAGGAAAAGAAAAGAAAAGAAAAGAAGAGGAGAGGAAAGGAAAAGGAAAGGAAAAGGAAAGGAAAGGAAAGGGAAAGGAAAGGAAAGGAAAGGAAAAGTAAAGGGAAAGGAAAGGAAAAGGAAAAAGAAAAGAAAAGAAAAGTAAAAGAAAAGAAAAGTAAAGAAAAGAAAAGGGAAAGGAGAGGAAAGGAAAAGAAAAGGAAAGGAAAGGAAAGGAAAGGAAAAGAGAAAGAAATAAGGAAAGGAAAGAAAGGAAAGGAAAAGAAAAGTAAAGAAAAGTAAAGAAAAGAAAAGAAAGAAAAGGGAAAGGAAGGAGAAGGAAGAAAATAAAAATAAAATATAAAAAAAAAAGAGAAAAAAAAAGAACAAAAGAAAAGAAAAAGAAAGAAATAGAAAAGAAAAATTTTAAGAAAAAGAAAAGGAAAAAAAAAAAAGAAAATTTTTAGAAAAAGAAAAAGAAAAGAAAAGGAAAGAAAATTTAGAAAAAGAAAGAAAAAGAAAAAAAAAAGAAAAGGAAAAGAAAAGGCAAAGGAAAGGAAAAGAAAAGAAAATTTTTAGAAAAAGAAAAAGGGAAAGGAAAGGAAAGGAAAAGGATAGGAAAAGGAAAAGAAAAGGAAAGAAAGGAGAGAGACAAGGAAAGGAAAGGAAAGGAAAAGGAAAGACAAGAAAATAGAAAGTTAATAAGGAGAGGAGCGGAGAGGAAAGGAAAAAGAAAATAAACATTTTAGAAAAAAGGAAAAGAAAAGAAAGAAGAACAAGAAAGGAAAGAAAAGAAAATTTTAGAAAAAGAAAAGGAAGAAAAGAAAAGAAAAATTTTAGAAAAGGAAAAGAAAAAGAAAATGAAAAAAAAATTTTAGAAAAAGAGAAAAAAAAGAAAAAGGAAAGAAAAGAAAAGAAAAGGAAAAGGAAAAGGAAAAAAAAGAAAAGTCCCCCCTTGTCTCAGTTTGAGTGATTTCTATCAACTTCTCACACAAATAATTTTAAAAAAGAAAATCCCCAGTAAATGAGCGCGGGCGCGGCGTTCCCGGAAATTGGGCAAAAGATCGATCTCCTCTCACAGTAAAGCGGAACGGGGAGATCTGTCAGCTTTATACCCCATTTTGGGAAATTATTTTCCCTTTCGGTGATGCGACGACTAAAATAGAAACTGCCGGGGAGAAATTTTTTTAAGGTAACTGGGTAATAGAGACGGGGCTGTAAATTACGCCCCTGACTTATTTATCAACACTTACCTAAATTTTTTTTTTTTTCAATCTTAGAAAAATTAAGTTTTTTTTTAAAAAATTAATTTTATTAAAAACGAACCAAACTTTCAATTTTTAAAATAATACTTTTTATTTAAA